>WHVE01000922.1:0-45090 GCA_015178995.1 Trichophaea hybrida | reverse complement strand
AATGTGCACAACCACACACCACTACCTCCCACTCATGTGGATCATGTCCCAGCATAGGCAAAACAGTCTGTCTATGATGTTATCCAATGCATCAACTGCAAGGGTAATCACCGGGCCAATGATTCAAAATGCCCAACAATTACTGCCATATGTGCTGAGGTACAAGGCAAGTTCATGAAAGAACACCCAACCATTCCCCATACTTAGACAACCTTTCTATTCACCCACCAAAGTTCGAATTATACAACACAACTGCAATCATTCCTCCTTAGTCATCAATACCCTTCTGGACTTTGCAGTTGGAATGGCCAACCTTCTTTTACTCCAAGAATCTGGATTCAACTCAGACAATACATTCATTACAACACACCCTGGATTTGAGCTACTGATACCATCTAAAAACTTAAGAACACACAATAGGATAATTGCCATTATGGCCAAAAACAACCATTATATCAAATGCTCCCCACATACTGACATCAGCCAGGATTCTGATATTCAAGTTCTTGAAATATCAACCCCCTCAATTTCACCAATCACAGTTTTCAATATTTACAATGAACATGAAGGCGTATCTAATCTCTACACCATTCCATGAACTTCACCAAAATCTCATTGCCTGAACGATACAATATTGCTGGTGATATGAATGCCCATCATACACGGTGGAATTGACAAATTAGAACACTCAAATGTGCCGACGAACTTGTTCAGATCATGGAAACCAATAACTTTTCCATTCTCAATGAACTGGACACCCCAACCTACTACTACTGCAATGGCAATGGGACCTCTATTATTGATCTGGCCTTTACATCACGAGCCATCCATGACTCAGTTACAAATTGGGCTGTAGATGACAACGCATCAACTGGTTCAGACCATGCAACAATACGTTTTAATATCTTGGCAGAATCTGAACTTGTTACCACTGACTCCAACATGATAAGATACAACTTGAATGAAACAGATTGGGATTTATTCTCAAAAACTCTAAATACACTCTCCCATGCCTCACGAATGGTCTGGCCATACCGCAATGAACAACCAACTGACTCAAACCTTGACAAATCAGCCAAACTGTTCCGAGATGTGATTCCTGATTCAGTCAAGGAATCTACCCTCATTCTCCAGCTTACAACATAATCAAAATGCTGGTGAACACCGCAATTGAAAATCTCACGACCACAGATGAACCGTGCCGGGAAGCAGTGGATGAAAACCCACCTTGAAAGTGATCACATCAAATTCAAAGCAGTTTGAAACCAATATTTCCGGGACATCCAAACCTCCTAGACGATAATGTGGATTGAATTTTGTTAGGGGGATACTGCAGCTAGATGTGACTTAGCTTTATCGATATTGTTGCACCGACTTGTAGTAAAGACGTATTTTGATAACGATGATAAACCTAAAGATGTGGAATTCAATGGTGACGCGTTTATGTCGTTGTACTGTATGTATAAATACGGGCATCTATTGCAGTATGGCCCTGGTTTTTTTTTAAAAAGTTGTAACTGTCTTGGAGGTAATCCTCCGATGATTCGTCAAAGGTGACTTGGGAAGGATGTTCACCGGTATGGAAATAATGGTAGTATTCTTCCCAAAGGTTATTACGAACAAGGTATCGTGCGAGGTGTTCGTATTTGGCTCCAGTGTTTGCTTGGGCGTGCAAGATGCGAGCGAAGAGAATCTTTTGATCGTCTGTAATAGACATAAAAGTTTTTGGTGAATATTTTTAAGGTAATAACTTAATAATATTTCAGGTGGTTTTTCCGCTGTTGTGTTCTGACTGTGGTTTGTTCGGCTGTAGCTTGAATCGTTGTGTTTAAACTTGTGGGTTTAAGGTGGTCTTTTATAGGTGAGTATTTCCGCGTCAAACCATCCTGCTAAGGGGTGACGGTACTTCTCTGAAATCGGTAATGTGTGTATATAGTACTATCTCAATAACACTTAGTCCACCGTAGTGGGTGTTCACATAACATCCGATCGTTGCTTCAAAGCCGATCTCGGTAGTTAGCTGTGGAGAGTTCCGTTTGACAACGTGTGGTTGCGTAAGCCCCCACCAGGAATCCCCAAGGTTATCCTGCATTGGATGACGTTGCTGACGCACATATCGGACCATTACTTCGTATTGGTTATCTTTCTTCGTATTGAGTGGAATAGTGATCAATGATTCAATGAGCTGCCAACTCATTCATTGCCACGTACCTAGTGTCATCGGGTCTTATTCGTGTTACCCGAAGGCGCTGCCCTCAGTCAGTTATCGCGTTGCAAACGCAGCAGGGCTGGGTTTCAACAGTCTAGATCCAAGTACTTATCTTGTAGGTAGAGTTAACTACCGGGGCGCAGTTAGCTTATCTCCTTTGCTTATTCTAGCTCTAGAGATAGTAAAGTCCCGCATACTAAGATAATATTGCTTGTCCAACCATATCCATGAGGCTAAGCACGGATATGGTTTGTCCCAGTATTAGCATGATACTAGAGATAACACTGGTCTGATCCGTAACGCACAGCTGACCCGAAGGCCCCTACTTGGCAGTTACATTGCTTCGGCAGTATGGTTGGTGTGTCGCATGCCTTGGCCAGTACTATGGGAACTTCCCCATGATTACTGCCTAATCGAGTGTGCGGACTGTCTCCACAATGGGTAGCTACTCCTTATGCTGAGACGTAGTATTGTAGCATAGACTATTATGGGGATTTCACCCGGCTATGTTGAGCCGTCTGATAACTCATCAGTAGACATCCTCAGCGGTGTGTTCTTTAACCGCTGATTCCACTTTAAACAGCGGCAAGCCTGGGAGACTAAGCCTGATGTACTTCATACGCATGTTAAGGGGAAACCCCGAACAAATTTTTAGCATATGCAAAGGGCACAGAGATATTTACCAACCTTTGTTATACCAAACCCAGGAAAACCCAGTGGTCACCACCCCTGTCATTCCCCAATACAACAGCTGTGACTTTTGAAGAAAAGGCAGTACTGTTCGATTCCACCATGTTCCCACCCCCACCACTAGCACCTTCCCCAACTGATATCACCAATCGACCAACCCTGCCATGGGTTACATTTACCCCAACCGAAATCAAACAACACTTTTCACCTCTGTACTACGTAAAGCACGTGGACCCGTTGGGTTTCCCTTTCTCTGTCTTCGGCAAGCATACTTAGCAGCCACCAAACAATTCATCAGTCTCTTTACTATACTTGGTACCACTCGATATCACCCTATTTGTTGGCGACAAGCAACAACTGTGATTATACCCAAACCTGGAAAACTTGACTATTTAATACCTAAGGCCTACCAACCTGTTGCCCTTCTCAATTGCCTTGGAAAGATCCTGGACAAGTTGATGGCAAACTGAATTGCATACATGGCTGAAAAATACAACCTATTACACAAAGATCCAAATAGAAGGATGAAGACAATGTTCGGCTATAGATGCTGCAACAGCACTTACACATGAAATTGAACAAGAAAAGTACGCAAAGGACATCACTACTGCTCTCTTTATGGATGTAAGTGCAGCATGCGACAATGTATCCAAGGACCGTCTCCTCCAAACTCTATGACAACTGGGCTACCCAACCGCAATTCGATTTTGGGTGGACCACTTTTTATCCAATCAAACAACAGCACTGGCATTTGATGGATGAAAGGAAGACCTCAGTCCAGTCTGGATGTGAATTCCTCAGGGATTATCTGCATCCCCAATTCTCTTCTTCCTCTATCTCAGTCCTCTCTTTTATGAACTTACAACCCATTACCCCAGCTCCTGGACTCCAAGCTACATTGACAATATTGCAATTGTTGTTCGAAACAAATCAAAAGCCTATGATGCAAGATGCCTTGAGGCTGCTGCACAGACAGCTTTCAAATGGACAGAACACACTGCGATACAATTTGATGACTCAAAGTCAGAGATGATGCATATCCACAACAAATCAAACGGTGATACCATCGATGACGAAAAGATTACCCTACCCAATCGCACTACCATTTCCCCCACTACAAAAGGCATTGGCCGAGATGTGGTAAGGTGGATTGGTATTTGGTTTGCCAGAAAAATCAACTTCAAATACCATGTTATGCTGAAAGCTGCAAGTGGCAAAAGAGCCCTTGGAGCCCTCAAATCACTTGCCAATACAGAATCAGGACTGATTCCCAGTGCAGTCCACCAACTATACAATACACGTGTTGTACCTTTTTGCAACTTTGGAGCAGATGTTTGGTGGATGGGGCAAGTAGCATATCAATTGAAATTTGAAACAGTTCAAAATATGGCCCTTTGGTGTATTCTTGGAGCCTTCCGCACATCACCAACAATACCCTTACACAATGAATCAGCCCTGCTCCCAGTAGCTTTAAAACTTAATCACATGCGAAGAAAACATGCAAATCAAATACTTACATTTCCAGAAATGCACCGAATCCGACAACTTTGTCAATCGACTTTCTCTCTATTCCATGAAACCCCAGAGTCTAGTAATACAACTCTGCCTTGGATACCATGGGACCGCATGCAACAAAATAACCGCAAATTTGAAGTACGTCTTATTCCAACCTTATTGATCCTCAGTCCATGGATTTTAACAGCTCGGAGATTAAAATTCACTCAACCACAGCCTGTCCACTCTGGATTGGAAGCAGAGTCCGAACATGAATTAACCCTCACTGAAACGAAGAGGAAGCCAAACCCAACAAAGCACAGTATGCAATGGTGAAACAAGATGAAAGCAATATTGTTTGTTATTCAGATGTATCTATGTTGAATGAAAACATTGGTGCAGGAACTGTAGTGGAAATGACTGGAGAAGAAGTCATTGAAGCAATCTATCCAATGGGCCATCAACCGGAAGTTTAGAATGCTGAATTACTTGGTATTCTAAAAGCTGCAGAGACATGCGTTCAGATTCGTCAACATAATAATA
This sequence comes from Trichophaea hybrida, assembly GCA_015178995.1. Lineage (NCBI taxonomy): Eukaryota > Fungi > Ascomycota > Pezizomycetes > Pezizales > Pyronemataceae > Trichophaea > Trichophaea hybrida. The sequence continues at coordinate 40,154 of WHVE01000922.1, read as the reverse complement.
TCACCAAAAGACATATATGGATTTTTACAGACAATCAAGCTGCCATACGACATCTCAATACCTTTAAACCCACCCCTGGGCAGTCCACATCCCTGGCACTCTCCAATATCGCCAATAATTTCCATGCATTCAAAACTACAATCACAGTACAATGGGTTCCTGACCATACAGATTTACCTGGAATTGAGCTTGCTAATAAGTTGGCAAAAAAGTCCACTCTTGAACAACCACCTACCTACTATAAAACCTCCTTATCTTATCTCAAGAGTGTAACTCGAGCAGCAATAATGCAGTAATGTTGGGATTGGTAGATGAGACATCCAGCAAAAGAAAAGAACTATATTGGAACGTTTCATACTAAACCAGACAATATTTTCACAAGTGGCAACCATCAGTGTACATCTACTGCCACCCAACTACAAACTGGGCATGGATACTTCCACAGTTACCTATACAATATATCAACTGATTCTGTTGACTCCCCTCTCTGCCCATGTTGCTATGGAGGTTCCCAGTTACCAGACCATCTTTCTCCAAGATGCCCCTTATACTGATGCGAACGACAAACGATGTGGCAGGAGATTGGAGTGGTACACCCTCACTATCTCTGGAAGCATCTTCTGTATACAGATAAAGCAATGCAACCTTTGAAACATTTTCTGCATGACACTCATATAGTGACTCGAAGATGGTACGTGGATCAATTCAATAATGATGAACAGCTTGGACAGGGTAACATCTGAATTGCAGGCCAGTGAACTGTCAATGATATGGTAGAGAAACATCAAAGTAAGATTGGAAGGGATGATGGGGATGATGACAATGATCAGGAAGGAGAAACAGAGAGGTCAGAGGAGGAGTGAATGACAACAGTGAAGGGAGGGGGAGGATAAACTCCAGGGGGAGAACCCGCATGATATGCAGGACCAAGCCGAATGGCACCGACCGATATTTCATTATTGTATGATGCGTGTTACAGACCCCTATGATTTATTGAAAATTTCTGTGTAACTAGAGCAGGGATGACAGGCGACTGCGGAGTGGTGCTACCTAGCCAGGGGTTGTTTTTGTTTTTCCTTTGTTCAGTTTCATTTGTTGTTCTTGTTCACGGTTATTTGTTTGTACCTCACTGGCCATAGCCTGCGGGCTGTCTGCTGTTTGAAGAATAAATAAATAAATATATGCCAAAAGACAAGAACCAAATCCCTATCATATGGTTAGCTGGCTAGTCAATTGCCGGAATGATAAGGTACGTACTGAAAGAGTGAATCACACACTAGCATTTCCCAGCCACAAAACCAAAGACAACAATTCCAAGAAAACCGAAATAAGATAATAAATAACTCTGTAAAATGCAAAAAACACCTCCACCCAGCCCAAACATAAACCTAATACATGTGTTAGTATGCTAGTCATTCGCAAAACTATTAGACATAATGACAATCATAAGTCAAAAATACCTCCTGGTGAAATCAAATTCAATGCCTCAAGCTGTTTAAAGCACATGCTGTGATTGGCATCCTAGTGTATGCCAATTGCCACCGACTCCAACGGCTCAATACTTTCTGACCCCAGTGCATTGTCATACAGTACGTCATGCTCTATTAACACCCCCACCATTACGAACCTCATACCCTGCTGCACTTCTGTCTGTGTCTTCACTTTCCGCCCCTCCACCCCATGTGATGCAGCCTCTAGAATTTGTGATCTCTCGTTCCATAATTGTACAACTATCAGGTTATTCATCAATTCCTGCAGCATAGATGATGACTTCCTTTCAAGTATCACAGTGGACATGTCTTGGAGAGGGCAAACTTGGTGCAGTGAATGGCAATCACCTCCTGTTGGGTCTTTGTAGTGACATGGCAAGTGGCAGTCACCTCTGGTTGTATCTTTGCTAGGTGGTTTATTGCAACCAACCTGGCCGCAGGGGTCAGGCTATTGGTAGGTTTGGACGCACCAGTTGTTCTCAGAAGCAATGGTCGATGTTGTGGTGGTGGTGGTGTTTGTACAGTAGCCCTTGCAATTCTTAGAGGTGCAACTGCCATTGCCTTCTGAACAGCCACAACAATGGGAGGGTTGTAAGCTGTAACAGAAAAAAAGGTGGCCACAGAGTTGTTGCTATTCAGTCAAGTTGCATCACATGGCCGCAGAGAGGTTTTGCCTGGCATGACCAGACACCCAAAAATATAATTGACCTTGCTGATGGGATATAGACAATTCACATTACGTTGTAAACTCTTTGGGGTGGGATTATTGATATGTGGGAGATGCCATCTCAGTGCACTGTGGTGCACAGAGACGTCGTTCGAATGGTCATAGCCTGCTGGGTAGCTCTCAGGGTCAATAATGCAGACACTGACAATGTATGTAAGGTTTGGGGCAGTAGAGATGGCATTGGTCAAAATGTTATCCAGTTTTTGTTTCTTCTGAGGCACATTGGAAACAATGGTAGGTGGCTTTCCATGTAAGTTGAATGGTAGGTTCAGCATTGGTTTCCCAGAATACCAGCTGCCTTTTTTCGCATGGACTTTACCACATTTGGTGTAGTCATTGCAGGTGTCAGAGTCAGAGTCAGAGTCAGAGTCGGTAGGTAGTGGTGAGTGTCCTTTGTGAATCTAATTCATTTGGACCTGAGTTGTGTCGAAACAGTCTTGGAGGAACACTGCGAACCCACTCGACCATTCAATATATTGTGGTTGTGTTGATACCTGCTGCTTCCATATTCCCTAAAACAGTCCAAAGTACCTCTCAGTTACTGGGTCCATGAAAAAGATATCATACATCAAGTTAATTGTACCATCATTCTTGACACCATGAATGACATAAATCTGAATCAGGCCCCGAATGTGCTGGGCCATGAACAGCCTTGCAAAACAATCCAGGAGTAGATTAACTTGAATGGCATCGGTTTTCAAGGGGGTGGAGGGGATTTGTTTGGCTGGCATCGCAATGTTCTGAGCTTTATAGAGTATATGAGGTGCAAAGCAGGGTCAGAGTCAATGTGCCCAAAAACAATAATCAGAGTAAATATCAAGGATTCAGGGCTGGGTGTCGAGGGTTCATGGCTCGGGGTTCTAGTGGTTACAAAATCCAAGACCAGGAAAGCTCAGAGTCGAGAATAGCCTGTAGCTAAAGAAACTAAGACTGTACGCAAGAGACTCGATCTGGAATCACCGATTGTGACAGAAGTGAATGCCGAAGGTAATTGATTGTTTTATAGACGAGAGAATGAGTGAAGAAAGAAACTTATCCTCTGCCACACTCCTGGTTTATATACAGTAATTCACTTGTTCCATAATACCTCTGAACTCCTGCGATCTTTGTACATTGCTTTTGCACGATTCTGTCGTTTCCCGTGTAAAACCTGATTTCATTCTTGCCGTACTTTAGCTTTCGTTTGAAACGTGATTTCATTCTCGCCGTGCTTTAGCTTTCGTTCGAAACCTGATTCCATTCTCGTCGTGCTTTAGTCTCCGTTCTATATCTGATTTCATTCTCGTCGTGCTTATTCTTTTATATTAATTACCGATCATCATTGCACCATCGATTGTCACTCAGCACAACTATGACAGTAGCTCACCCTCTCCAATGCCAAGTACCTACGAGGTTCATGACCCTGGCTTGCCAGGTTCTTCAGTATGGGACTCGTCGATAGCTTTAAGCCAGTTGATGTTGATCGCAGGTTCTCAACTGTTTTTGTTGTAGCCACTCCATTTCACCAAATAATGTAACTGCCTTCGAAACAGCCTGGAATCATCTATCCATTCGACCTCGTACTCTTCTTCTCCATCTACTATTACTGGTGGTGGTGATTTTTGCTTTCGATGCTGGAGAGAGTCTTGTGCGGCTTTCTCCAACCAAGATATTGGTTGGACATCATGGATGTGTAGCTGATGAGGTAATTTGATTTGATAGGCCCAGGGACTGATTACTTTGATAACTTTGTATGGTTCTATGCGTTTCCAATCCAGTGTGTTGCTTGGTCCCGTTGTTGATATATTTCGTGCATCCAGCCAAACTTTATCGCCAGCTTCCAGCGCTGTGCCGACCCTTCGGGACTTGTTGGCTTGTTCGGACTGTACGGCTTGGGCCCTTTTCATCTCGGCTCTGAGTTCACTAAAAAGTTGTTCCATTCATTGGGCCATCTGCTGGGCGTTGACTTTGCAAATATTGTTTGGATCTTTGATTTGATGTTGGCCGAAAGTCATTTGTAGATGAAAGCTGTAGTTGCCAAAGAACGCGGAGCAATTAGTCGTCACTGAGGTATGATTATTAGCTGCAAATTCCGCCAATGGTAACCACCGAACCCAATCGTCCTGCTGGACATTAACAAAGTTTCGGAGATACTGTTCCATTACTGCATTGACTCTTCAGTTTGGCCGTGAGATTGGGGATGAAATGCGGTTGACAATTTTCGTGCGATTTCCAATCTTTCGCAGATGTGTTTCCTGAATTCCAATGCGAATTGCGGTCCTCGATCGGACACTATCGTTTCAGGCAGTCCGTGCAGTCTGAACACTTCTTTGATGTATATTTCTGTCAGGTACTTTCTATCAACTTGATCCGTACAGGGTACTAAATGTTGCATCTTTGTTAGGCGATCGACCACTTCCCATACTGCGTTGAACCCTGCGCTCTCTGACAGTCCAACTACGAAGTACATACTCAAGTCCTTCCATGGGTGCTCTGGTATTTCTAACCGTCGTAACAAGCCATGAGTTTTTCCGTAGGTTGCCTTGCTTTGTTGGCAGGTGTGGCAGTTGCATACATACCGATCCACGTTCTTCCTCATTCGATTCCAGGAGTGACTTCGGCTTAACAAGTCATAAGATTTTGCTCGTCCTGGATGTCCCCCGACCAGGGAGTCATGGCATTCTTGGATCCACTTGAGCTTATCCTCGTCCGTCGGTTGGATTTATATTTCAGGTATTTCCAGCGATTAATCCTATGTGTATATAGTCCTTCACTACTGTCTTACGGGCAGTGCTGATATACATTTTTTATCCATTTCCATAGCGCTTCGGAGCTTAGAGAGTCGCTATCCAGGTTGACTGTTTCCGCAAATGCCACAATTGACCCATTGCTTACCCTCTCGTCGAGGTTTTCCATTTTTAGCACGATTTGCTGGGGTTTTTCTGCCCCCCCCTTCTGAGGAATATCTCTTGGCATTGTAGTAAGTGCATCGGGTTTTTGACGTTGCTTTCCTGGCTGGTAAACTATCGTAAATTTGAACATCGACAGAAATTCGGTCTATCTGGTCTGCCTTCGATTTATCGGTTTCGATGTCATGAAGTACTCCAGGTTCTTGTGATCGGCAAGAATCTTAATCGGATGTGCTGAACCTTCGCATTTGGGTCTCCATTGTTTCATGCTTTGGACTATCGCGCCTAATTCTTGGTTGTAGATTTCGTAATTTTTTTCGGCGGGTGAATGTTTCTTGGAGAAGAAGGCCACTGGATGTAGCACTCCTTGATTGTCGTACTGAGAGAGGACTCCTGCGGATATATAACTTGAGATATCAGTTTCAAGGACTATCTTCTTTTCATAAGCGAAATGGGCTAGTACTGGTGCTGTTGTAAAGGTCCTTTTGAGTTCCGCGAAAGCCCTTTTTTGATGTGGTTCCCAGTGAAAAGGTACTAACTTTTTGGTAAGTTTTGTTAGCGGTTGTACCACCCTGGTGTTATTCCGTATGAACCATAAATAAATGTTAACAAAGCCTAAGAAGGCTTGGACTTCTTTAAATTTCACCGGTGCTTCCCAGTTTTCAACTGCTTGGACTTTCTCCGGGTCTATTCTGATTCCGTTTACTCCGATGATTAATCCTAGATATTTGACTTCTTCCTTATGAAACTCGTACTTCTCTGCTTTTAAGTAGAGGCCAGCTTCCTTGAGTGATGTCATTACCGCTCTAACGTGCTCTTTATGTGCTTTTAGATTATCGCTGTAAATGAGGATGTCATCCAAAACGGCCCTACAGAATATGTCGAAAAAGGTGCGTAGCGTATCATTCATAAATTTTTGAAACGATGCTAGCTCGTTGGTGAGTCCAAAGGGTATAACTAGGAATTCAAAAAGTCCATATCGAGTTCTGAAAGCCGTTTTCCATTTGTCTCCTTCCACAATTCTAATCATAATATACGCATCGCAGACATCTAGCTTGGTATAGTAGCGGGGCTTCGAGAGTCTTAGCAAGATTTCTTGAATCAATGGCAGGGGGTAACGGTTTTTTATTGTTCCTTCATTTAGGCCCCAGTAATTGACGCAGAACCTGAGACCTCCCCCCAGCTTTGGAGTGCAGAGCACTGGTGCTCCACAAGGTGATGAAGACAACCGGATGAATCCCTTGGACATGTTTGTCTCTATCCAGTCTTTTGAAACTTGGAGTTCTTCTCGAGATAAGCTGTAAATGGATCTGAATGGTGGGGTAAAGCTATCCTGTAATTCAATCTTGTGATTGTAGGGTCAGTGCGGTGGAAGTGTTTCTGCGATTACCTTACTGAACAAGGGTAGGAACACATGGTACTCTTTAGGGATAACTTTTTCCAGAGGCTTTTCTTGTAAATTTTTCATTCCTAGGGCTTTGTTGATCTCGTAGAGCGTGACGACGTAAACCTTGAGTTTCTCCTTTCTCATTTTCCTCACGAAAGGTGATGCTGCTACCGCGCAGATGTCTAATTTCGGCCCTTCCTGATCTGCAGCTGTGATTTCCATGTGATTGCCCCATACCCATGCGCTCGAATGATGGTGGCAGTGCTGCTTGCAGTAACTGCTTTTGAAGCCAATCCTTCGGTTCTGGAATTTGACCGTGACATGGTGAAGTTGTTATGAGGGCGCTCCTGCGTGTGTAGATGCAGACCGATATCGTCGTACGCGGTGTCCATATAGTCAGATTTTGACAACTATGACGAAGTTGAAGAAGTGGATTTCAATGGTAGTTTGTTGTAGTCATTGTGTGGTATGCAGGTATACTGCCAAACGGAGCAGTGCGGCCGTCCTTCAGAAGTCGTATGAGTCTTGAAGGTAGTCTTCGAAAGACTTGTCAAAAGGTACTTGCGAGGGATACTCGCCGTTTTCGCAGAAGTGGAAGTATGAGTCTTCGAGATTGTTGTAACGCAGGTATTTGTACAGAAAGTCGAGGTGAGCATCAGTTTGTCAGTACAAATGATGATAGGCTGCGTTGTAGATGATAATGTCTTTACAGGAATATTGGGACATAGATAATAGATATTCTTACGGTAAAAACATAATAATATTTCAGGTGGTTTTCCGCTGTTGTTGTTCTGACTGTGGATTGCTGATTGAGCTTGATCATTGTGTTTTAAACAGGAGTTTAAGGTGGTCTTTTATAGGTGAGCATTTCCTGCCAGAGGTATATCAGTGAGGTGTGACGGTACTTCTCTATCACTATCATGTGTGTGTATAGTACTATCTCAAGAACACTCAGTCCACTGAAGTGGGTGTTCGCATATCCACCGATCGTTGCAACACAGCCGATCTCTGTAGTGAATTGCGGAGAGATCCGTTTGACAATGTGTGAAGGTGTAAGCCCCTACCAGGTATCCCAAAGATTATCCTGCATAGTATGACATTGCTGACACGCATATGGGACCATTACTTCGTATTAGTTATCTTTCTTCTGCATGAGTGGAATAGTGATCAAAGGTTTAATGAGCTGCCAACCCATACATTGCCACGTACCTAGCGTCATGGCGTCTTACCTGTATTCCCCGTACGGTGGTGCGCTCTTTCAGTTATCGTGTGAACAAACGCGACAGAGCTAGGGATCGACGGTCTTGGTCTGAACACTTATTTTTGAGGTAGAATCAACTACCGGGGTGCAGTTAGCTTATCTCCGTTGATTACTTGTCTCGGCAGATTGCAAAGTCCCTCATACTAAGATAATAATGTTCGTCCAACTATCTTCGGGGAACTTGTTATAGTTTCCGATAATAGTTTTATCCCAGTATTAGTTTCATATGAGGTAGTATTGGTCTGATTGGTAATGTACAGCTAACCCGACGGTCCCTGCAAGGCAATTCCATTACTTCAGCAGTATGGTTTTGTGTGTCCCACACCTTGGTCAGTGCCGAAGGTGTGACCTTTCAGTTGCTGTCCGATCAAACGTGCGTACTGTCTCTCCGTGGTTCAGCCAGTCCACTTTGGTATTACACAGTGTTGAAGCTTGGAATATTATGGGAATTTCACCCGGCTATATTGAGCCTTCTGCTTACTCATGAGTAGACATCCTCTGGGGAGTGTTCTTATCCTTCGACACATGATGCTGTTGGAGAGCCTGGGAGACTAAGCCTCATGTACCTTGTACGCATGATAGAGGGAAACCCCTAACATTACCCCCCTCCCAAGCTCTGGTGACCTCAACAGAGTACTCCAACATTAGAAACGTCTTGCAATATTTACCACTCAGACAGCGTATACTATAATCTTTGTATAATTAAAATACAAATTGAACTAAAAATAAAAATAACCTCCACTTAAAAACAATGCGGTTTTGCGGTTTAACATAAGGAAAAGCTATTTGGTTTTCCTTTTTTTTTCGTGTTTTCTTTTTGATTCCTTTTTCCATCTCTTATTCTTCTCGATCTCAGGACGCGTCTCGTAGTAGCGATCTATCAACTCGGGTGCAATTGTGTGTAGGAGCTCGTAAGATTCCCACGTATTTTCGTCGTGCGAATAGTTTTCCCACAGCGTAAGAAAAACATGTTTCCAATCATCGGTGTCGGTTGGTCCGCTGGCGATGATTGCTTCAGGAATCCATCCTTCGTTATCTGCTTCGACTGGATGTATCATTCTTTCTTCAATATCTCTCCTGTATAGTTCCAGTAAGGATACGTGAAAAGCGGGATGTATTTTCCAAGTGTTTGGTAACTTTAGTCGACACCATCTTTTGTTGCTTCCTACTGTGATGATCTCGAAAAGCCTGTAAAGCTGGTCTTTGAGTTTTCAGCATTGTCGCTTCGTACAGATGTTTCTTCCATCTAACATTACCCAGTCGTTGACTTTGTATTGTGGGGCAGGTTTTCTTTTTCGATCGTAGTATTCACCTATTTTCTTCCCCGACTTTTCCAGTTGGTCTTCCAGTTTCCGATGAACATCTACCATGTAATGAGCGTATAGTCTCGAAGCGGGATTGTTGAACTGGACTTCCATTGGCCAGTTGGTGGATGGTTCGTATCTGAAGTTAGCGTAGAATGGTATTATTTTTGTGTTCGCATGTCTTCAATTGTTATATGCGTATTCCCCCATTGCTAACATTTCGGACCAGATGTCCTGTTCGTAATTGCAGTTGGTGAGTAGAAAGTGTTCAATGGTCTGGTTGAGTCATTCTGTTTGCCCATCTGTCTGTGGGTGGAAAGCTGTTGACATGGATTGTTTCATTCCCAGAAAGTCGTATAAGTCTGCGATGAAGTGTCCAGTGAATACCCCATCTCTGTCGGATACCATATCTATTGGTAGTCCATGATGTTTCCACACATTTTCCAAGAACAGTCTGGCTACTATTGCTGACTCTCTGTTTGCCGTTGGTAGAAGTGAGCCATCTTGGTGAACCTGTCGACAACTACCATGATGTTTTTGTTCCCGTGGGATTCTGGTAAGTTGGTGATGAAGTCCACGGATATATATGTCCATGGTGATGATGGTAGTTCGAGTGGGTGTAGTAGACCGTGTTTAGCATGCCATGGGCTTTTGGTTCTCTGGCACAAATCGCAGCTGTTGCAATAGGTGCGAACGTCGTCTTTGAGCTTTGGGCTGTAGAAGTTTCTGGTGATCAGTTCCATTGTCCTTTCCCATCCAAAATGTCCTGCTACTCTTGAATCGTGTTCCTTCTTTAACACTTCTCTTCTAAAACCTTCTGGTACATAAAGCCTTTCTTTCCATACTAACATTCCATCTTCATCTAATCCCAGTCTCTCGTCCATATTTCCTTTTTTTTTTATACTTTCTTTTATGTTTTGATATTGCTTATCTTTTTCAATTTCTTCTTTAAATCTCGTTTGTACTGCAGGGAATAGTTTCTTTATTGAAAACCCTGCCAGTATTATGTTTTCATATTCTCCTAGGTCCAGCGCGCTTATTGACATCCAGTATTCGGGTCCTAGTTGGGGTTTGTTGTTGGTTGCAGTTGTACCCCCCTCTCTAGCGATGAACTCCGGGCATCGTGATAAAGCATCAGCTTTTCTATTTTGTGATCCTTTTTGATAGACTATTTTAAAGTTATATTCTTGTAATACTTCGGCCCATCTGGCTTGTTACCTGTTAAGTTGATTTGTTTCTTTGAAGTATTGCAGATTCATATAGTCGAAGGATATAATTGTCGTATGAATTGCTCCCTGTCAGTAACATCGCCATTGTTTCATCGTGTATACAATGGCCAACATTTCCTTGTGGTATATTCGGTAGTTAATTTCTGCCGGCGAGAATATCTGGGATATGAAGGCTACTGGATGGTGTTTGCCATCTTCGAACTTCTGAAATAGAACTGCTCCCATTGCATAGTCCGATGCATCTGTTTCTATTATCGCCGGTCTGTCTTCTTCATAATGTCTGAGAATTGGCATATTTTCTTGCGAAAAAATGATACATATTTTGTAGTATGCTGCCTTCTGAGCTTCTCCAAAAAAAAATTTTTCCCATCTCCTTTCAACGTATCAGTGATAGGGGCGACTATACCGGCGTATCTATTGATAAACCTTCGATAGAAATTCCAGAGCCCTAATATGATTTGTACTTCTTTTGGTGTTTTTGGCATCGGCCAAGTGGTTACCGCTATGCTTCTGCTTGGTGCCATTTTCAATCCTTTCCCGCTTACTAGGAAGCCTAGGAATTCAACTTCCTGCTGATCGAATTCGCATTTGTCTATTTCCACCACTAATTCATCGTCTTGGACGACTTGTAATATCTTTCCTATATATTCGTGGTGCTCTTCCTTGGTTCCTTCAGTAGCTATCATGACATCGTTGATGTAACACACTGTGACATTGTCGTCCTTTCCTAGAACTGGTTGTAAAATGCTGTTCATCCCGCTTTGAAAAGTTGCTGGTGCGTTTGTTAACGCGAACGGCATTACTGTGTATTCGTAAGAACCGAACTTTGTTCTGAATGCCATTTTCCATTCATGTCTTTTCCCCATTCGAATCATGTGGTATCCTGATTTCATATCGAGTTTAGTGATATATGTGGCTCCTTTCATCCTATTCTGAAATTCGTCCATTAATGGCAGGGCTGTTTTATCCTTGATCGTCAGATCGTTGGGTCGTCGATAGTCCACGCAGAGGCAAAGGCCACTGCCATTGGGTTTAGGTACAAATAGGATTGGACTTCCTGCTTGCCCTTGGAATGGTTGTATTTTTTTTTCATTTATCATTTTAAGAATATATTCACGCAGTAATCTTTCTTCTTCCCCGGATAATTGATAAATGGGTCCTACTTTGACTCGGTTGTCGGATGTTTTGAGATTGATTTTGTGATTGTGAGGCCCATGCTTTGGTAATTTTTCAGATTCGTGTGGATCGAATGAAAGTAGCCATTTATGATATTGAGGTGGAAGTTTTTCGGCTGGTTGTTTCGTGGCGTCCACTATTACTCATCCGATAACAATTGCGTCGTTTCGAAAAACTGTTTTATCGTCATAGGTGATTTTCCATTCTGGTTGTGGTTTCCCATGTACATAGCATTTACTATCACATTCCGTAAAGTGAAGGTGGCCGTATGTTGTTCCTTGCGCCTTATGTTTTTCTCGATACCAGGCTGGTATTAAGACATCGTAGCTTTCCTGCATTTGGACAACTTTGAAAGTTTCGAGTGATCGATGGTTTCCGAATGCTAATCCTAGATGGATAGTGTATAATCCTGGGCGATTTCCCTTGTTTCCTCCAAAATCTTTTGCTTTGATTGCATGTTTTCTTCTTACCACAGGTATTTTAAATGCTTTTGCTGTTTCTGGTGATAGAGTAAATGATGTAGATCCCAAATCTAACATTGTGGGGACTAGGAATTGTTTACTCGTGCCTGTACCGTCATCGTAGTCTCTAAAAAACTTATACATTGGCCTCTTTCCTATTCTTGTTTGCGGTATTTTATGTATCTTTTAAACTTCAAAAAGACAAAGTCATTGCTCGTGTTTTTTCGTTTGCTTGAGAGGTCCTCTTCAGTAGGGGGTTGCTTGCGTTTTGTAGCCATCCTCTCGTCAATGGATGGGCCTCAATAGGTCCTTTGTTAGTAACGGCGTTTTTGTGTACTTATGATTTTCAATCGCGCGATGACCGTCCAGCGGTTTCGTCCCTTCCGGACTCCTCAAGGTAGCGACTGGTAACTATATACAGGCTTTTGCCCGCCCGATTGCCAAGATCCTCCAATTCCTTGTCCGTCGAGATTTCTTCTTGATTCCACCAATTTTCTGCTGTATCTTCACTGTTGTCGTCAGTTGGAAGTTCTCCTTCCGAGGTTTGCACTTGCGCCTCTTCATTCTTATCGCTTTCAATTTCGTAATTATCAACTGGCTTGTCCTCGAGTTGATCGTATCCTCCTACTTTCAATTTCTGGTAGGTCCTTGGCGTTTCAAAGTCCGCCGTTCCGCTCATGAACTTGACATTTTGAAACCATTTCATCGTTCCGTGAGCTCCTTTTCGATCCCAAGGCCAAGCACACCTTAAGCACTCCTCTGCTGTTCTCCTTCTTTTAATTTCCTCTTCCGGAGCTCCTTCAACCATATGTTAGTAGGTTTTTCCTCCCGCACTTATAAATCCTCGTGGTGTTTTCTTCGATCGATTCTGATAAACTTTGGTTTGTGCTTTGTTGCGTTCAAACTTGGTTGACCTTTTCAATGCTTGTCTTTTCTGAATCGATCCTGATTCGGAAACCTGTCCAGTTGCTTTCGAGTTTCCCCTCAATTTTCCAAAATTTCTTTCTGTTGCCTGCCAAACTTCAACATTCTTTCCAGCGTTGATGATGAGTTCCCTAAGCTTTTTGTCTGTTTTGTCTGCCGGGTTTACCGTTGATAATTGTTTGAAGATATATGGTAGTAGTCCCTTCATAATCATCATTCGGTAGGCTATTCCCATATTCTTTGCTTTGACGTTTCGGGTATCGTATTCCATCATCATATCTTAGATGTTCCCTTCCTACTTTACTTTCAGTATCGATTGATATGCTGTATTCTGTTGAAATTGGTTGTGCAATCTGGCATATATTGCTGCTCGATAACCTGACCAGCTTCTGTCGTGTACCCCTGCACTTGCTTCTGTTTCCCATTGCATGTGCCAAGCCAATGCATGTTTGTCCATTCTTCCTCTGCAGTATTGTAGTTTGATTCCTGGTCTGGTAAACAGATATGGCTGATCCGTGATGTATGTTTCCATACACATCCACCAGAGATCGAAATCTTCCTTACTCGTTCCCGAGAATCTTGGAGGGTCTGGCAATTTGTTCCTAGATTCCTTTGGGTTTCTTGCAGCCGCAGTTGCTTGGGTTCTCGATCTCGACCATTGTCTTCTGGAACCCGAGTGGCTTGGTGGCTCAGATGGTGGTGGATCTCCTCCTGTACCTCTTTCAGGTTGTGGTGGTGGTTCTGTGTTGCTACCGGGTATTGATGGACCCCTATTTCTGCTTGGCCCTGGTTTTGGGTCTGGGTCTGGGTCTGGGTCTCCCACATCTGTTCTCGATCCTCCTCTCAGTGCGGTTAAGGGGGCAATGTCCGAATCAGTTATCGGAGAGATACTCCTGTTTCTTTCTTCTGTTCTTAGCCGCCATTGTTGTATTTGTCTTCCTCTGCCTCATCTTTCCGGCATTGTAGCTGAGACTTTGGCTTTGGCTATGGCCTCTGTGAGGCCGGTGGATTGATCTGGGATATCGTTTATCCTATGGATGATGTTTCGCATATCATCTTCGTTTGGTACGTTGTCCTGTACCAATTTTTCCAATGTGATTATTCGTTTTTGCAAAACATTGTGTGATACTGTCAATGCCGCCAGTTTCATTTTAATCTGGCTTTGTTCCGTTTCGCAGCTGTCCATTCTTTGATTTAGTTTGATGAACTCCTCCGTTGCTCCAAGGATAATTTGCTGTGTTTGTTCCTGAACGGTGTCGATTCCTGTCCTTGCTTCCTTGAGTACAAAATCGAGTGCCCATATTTGTCGATCATGTCCCTCCAGAACTTGGACTCCTATTATTCTGTTGGTCTCGACCTGCTGGGCAAAGATCTCACAGTCTTGTCGGACATCGTCGATTTCGACTTCGATCACTTCTTTCTCACTGTTGAAGCAGTTCATTAGGTTCTGTATCTCGTAATCCAGACATGACACTCACGCTTGGATGCTGTCTATCATCTTGGTGTCCTTGTCCTGGGTGATTTCTTGGTACTGCCGAAGTGTCATCTGATAGTGATCTTGAATTTTCTGGGCCCACGCTGGAAAAGGCTTGGATGCTGATGCAGTCAACTTCGTGACTGTGGTGGACACGGGTGCGAATCATCCAACTCCAAATGTTAGTCGGCACCTGGGAGTCGCCATTGTAGAATTGTCGGAATGGGAACGTATATGGTCCTGACAATCTTGCTCTGTTTAGTGCTGTGATCGCTAGTTGTTGAACGTGTCGGCAACTACTGCACTTGTTGAGGCAATATTTAGGGCAGTGATCCGGGTAACACTTAAGGGTGTATGTTTTGTCGCCGTCAACAATATTAGCGGCACAGCCGGCTCTTATCTCACACAGTTTACAGCTCATGAACTCTGTATTACAGATAACGTCCGAAATATTATACTGTTACAGAGGTGCTCCGGCGTGTGTAGATGCAGACCGATATCGTCGTACACAGTGTCGATATAGTCGGATTTTGACAACTAAGACGATGTTGAAGAAGTGGATTTCAATGGTAGTTCATTGTAGTCGTTGTGGGGTGTGCAGATATACTACCATACGCAGAAGTGCGGCGGTCCTGCAGAAGTTGTATGAGTCTTGAAGGTAGTCTTCGGAAGACTCGTCAAAAGGTACTTGCGGGAGATACTTGCTGGTTTCGCAGAAGTTGAAGTATGAGTCTACGAAATTGTTGTAACGCAGGTATTTGTACAGAAAGTCGAGGTGAGCGTCAGTTTGACAGTACGAATGAAGATAGGCTGCGTTGTAGATGATAATGTCTTTACGGGAATATTGGGATATAGATAATAGATATTTTTAAGGTAAAAACATAACAATATTTCAGGTGGTTTTCCGCTGTTGTTGTTCTGACTGTGGATTGCTGATAGAGCTTGATCATCGTGTTTTAAACAGGAGTTTAAGGTGGTCTTTTATAGGTAAGCATTTCCCGCCAGAGGTATATCGGTGAGGCGTGACAGTACTTCTCTATCACTATCATGTGTGTGTATAGTACTATCTCAAGAACACTCAGTCCACCGAAGTGGGTATTCGCATAACCACCGATCGTTGCAACAGAGCCAATCTCGGGAGTTAATTGGTGAGAGTTCCGTTTGACAATGTGTAAAGGCGTAAGCCCCTACCAGGCATCCCAAAGATTATCCTGCATAGTATGACATTGCTGACACGCATATTGGACCATTACTTAGTATTAGTTATCTTTCTTCTGCATGAGTGGAATAGTGATTAAAGGTTTAATGAGCTGCCAACCCATACTTTGCTATGTACCTAGCGTCATGGCGTCTTACCAGTGTTCCCCGTTGGGTGGTACGCTCTCTCAGTTATGGTGTTAACAAACGCAACAGAGCTGGGGATCGACGGTCTAGGTCCAAACACATATCTTTGAGGTAGAATCAACTACCACGGTGCAGTTACCTCATCTCCGTCGATTACTTGTCCGGGGAGATAGCAAAGTCCTTCATACTAAGATAATATTGTTCGTCCAACTATCTTCAGGGAACTTGTTATAATTTCCGATAATAGTTTTATCCAAGTATTAGTTTGATATGAGGTATCGTTGGTCTGATTGGTAATGCACAGCTAACCTGGAGGTCCCTGCAAGGCAATTACGTTACTTGGGCAGTATGGTTTTGTGTGTCCCATGCCTTGGTCAGTGCCGAAGGTGTTACCCTTCGGTCGCTGTCAGATCGAACATGCGTACTCTCTCTCCATGGTTTAGCCAGTCCACTTTGGTAAGACACAGTATTGAAGATTGGAATATTATGGGAATTTCACCTGGCTATGTTGAGCCGTCCGCTTACTCAGGAGTAGACCTCCTCTGGGGTGTGTTCTCATCCTTCGACACATGACTTCGTTGGTGAGCATGGGAGACTAAGCCTCATGTACCTCGTACGCATGATAGAGGGAAACCCCTAACAGAAGTTGTGACCGTTGTAATCCCAGCACGATCGGGAAATGCCCTAACTTTGTTACAAATGCTGGTAATTGCTCCTGGTGTGATTGTAGTTCTATATTTAACTTGGCCATGGTCGTGATGGTTCCTGATTCGATGGGTCTTCCATCAATAACTTCTAACTCTCTTGATGTTCGTAATTCCTTTTCTTCTAACTGATGATGGCCAACAAAATCTTTATCCACAAATGCTATTCCCATGGCTCCGCAGTCGATTAGGGCATATGTGTTGAGTAACCTGTCTCCGATTTTCAGCGAATATTTTACAACAAGATGTTTGCTTTCCATTACAGACTTTTTGATTTTTTTACTACTAATCCCCAACTGAGAAATTGCAAAACAAGTTTTAACAACTCCAGACAAAGGAGATTCGTGCCCAGCGCAATGGCCATCCTTATTGCACTGGCCTAGACTTTTCCCAACTCGACTTCCTTTCCTTTCCCTGTTCCCAAATCTGCATCCATTTCGTTTCCTGCTTTCTTAAAAGGTGTTACTTCCAACTGACCTGATGTTACTTTCAATTTTCTTGGGCATGATGCCGCGAAGTGCCTGCTATCCCCACAGTATATACAAAGTCCTCCTTCCCATCGCCGCTTGCATTCTTCCAGAGTAATCTTCCTCCCCTTCACTGCTGAAAAGTCCATTGGAGCAGGGCTGTGGTAACCGACCACAGTGTCTGCTGGTACTGTTTCTGGGGCAGGTGTGGTGTTGCTCGTGATTTCGTGATTCTTTGACCCTGATGTCCATCGTCCTGACCTTCTCTCTGCAGCTCGAGCGTGGATTTGGGAGTCTCTTTTTGAGTACATTTTGACAAATTCCATGAGGTCCAACGGGATGTGGCAGTGCTGTAGTGAGTCCTTCAGCTCCTCAGATAGGCCTTGACGTAACACTTCCAACTGGGCTGCTTCATTTCAATCGATGTCAGGTACCCACCATTGGAATTCTGCATAGAATTGGGCAAATAGTCGATCCTTTTGCTTAAGTTGGAGCAGTTTCCAATTCACTGTCGTCCATATGTCTTGGTCTCCGAAGGCCAACTGCAACAGGTCCAGTAATTTTTCTAACAACTCTAACTTCAGATCTCTGGTTTTCCTGTCGATGTATGGTTGAATTTGATTCAGGGCCACACCTTCCAATCGATTTGCCACATACTTCATTTTGGATTGTTCACTAAAGAATCGTCCCAGTTCATCTGCAATTTCCATGGCTAGTTGTGCCATCCATCATCGAAGTGCCCTTCAGTCTGTTCCAGAGAACCTGAGAATTTCACTGCGTTTGTGTTCACTACCCCCATTGCCACCATCCGATGTTTCTGCCAGTACTAATATTCGCTTGACCTGATCCCGATATTCGTTTCTTTCTTCTCCACAGATCCTTAACTGTTCCTCTGTTTCATCTAGTTCCTGTCTGAGGTTTTCCGTCCATTCTGGTGCTCTGTTTTCCAATCGTTGTTCTAGATCTGTGATCTTGGCTTGCAGGTTTCCATGTGTGCAGACTGGCACTCTTTCCACCTTGGTTCTTAACTTCTGTTGCATAAGAAGCAGCTCCTGTGTCAGGTTGTTCCGTTCATCGATAACCTTGTTTTCTTCTGTCAACAACTCCGATATTTGTGCCTCCGCTTTTTTCACAGATTGCCGTTCCTTTTGCAATTTGTTCAACCTGCTGGTTGTTGGTAACCGAGCAAGGGCTGTTAGTCCTGTGTTGATGTGCAGAATATGACTTCTGAGATGCTCTTCGTTCATGATCACCATATTTGCTAGCGCTATGTTTTCCAGTTCCAATTGTAGTGCCCCCATCAGTGCCACATTGCAGGTTGTTCTTGAAGATTCTCCTGACATCTTTGCAATTTTCGCACGGTGGTTGGTGTAGATATTTATTGATTCTCCAACCGAAGGTCTGTGCTACTTCAAGGCACTCATCACAAATGTGCCTCCAGGTATTGCTTTTCCAGTAAATCGAGCAATCGTTGCAACAGTGAATTTCGCACTAAATACACTTATTTGGGTTCCAGCACAATTAACTCCCGATGGTGAATCACTGATAATCTTTTTCGTTGATTGACTAACACTCTTCGATTGCTTTGATGTTGACTAAAAAAGCGTATTTGCTTGCCGTTGGGCTATATACCAAGGCATGAGGGATTCGAGTTCAATAGTCCAGAAGTAAACTGAGAATGCGATCCTGTTCCTGAATGAAATGGAAAACGAGTCAAATATCTGTATGCCGCAGTTGCAGGTAGGTATTTCGGTCCAATCCTGAATGGCTCCGCAGTTGCAGTGGATGGTTGGATTTGAATAATCGCGGTCTAGGTCTCCTTCTTCTTCTGAAGAATAGCCAAAGTAAATACAGTCGCACGTCCTTTCATCCTCGCTTATGTGTTTTCAGATGTGGCACTGGTTACCAAAAATATGAAAAGTTGTAGGTCTTCGAAAAGTCCACATGCAAGATAAACAGATGTGTTTCCAGTTGGATTGGATGACCAGTCTATTTTCAAAATTGCTTCCTGATTTAAAAACTTTGCAAGACGCGTTGCAAATACGATCACAATAATAGCAACTTAAACGGTGAGGATAATGGTACATAAAACAAGAGTATATCCGGTAGAATCGATTTTAGATTCGTTCTTCTGTCAAGGATTCAGGGCTGGGTGTCGAGGGTTCAGGGCTCGGGGTTCTAGGGTTATAAAATCCGAGAGCAGGAAAGCTCAGAGTCAAGAATAGCCTGTAGCTAAAGAAACAAGGACTGGATGCAAGAGACTCGATCCGGAATGACCGAGTGTGAAAGAAGTGAAAGCCGAAGCTTATTGATTGTTTCATAGATGAGAGAACAAGTCAAGAAAGAAACTTATCCTCCACCAAACGCCTGGTTCATATACAGTAATTCAATCGTTCCATAATACCTCCGAACTCTTGCTATCTTTGTACATCGCTTTTGCACGATTCCATCATTTCCTGTTCGAAACCTGATTTCATGCTTGCCATGCTTTAGCTTTCGTTCGAAACCTGATTTCATTCTCGCCGTGCTTTAGCTTTCGTTCAAAACCTGATTTCATTCTCGTCGTGCTTTAGTCGCCGTTTGAAACCTGATTTCATTCTCATCGTGCTTATTCTTTTATATTAATCACCAATCATCACTCCACCATCGATCGTCACTCAGCACAACTGTGACAGTAAATATGTAAATGAAGTGGATAGAGAAGATGGAAAAGAATTGAAACAGTGGGAGTATATGGCAGTATATATACAGTGCAAAGTGAACCAAACAAGGAGCTACAATCATGGGAGTGGCTTGCAGAAGGTCTAAAGCATTAGTGACATGAAATATTTTACTCAAGGAGGAGCTTTCTTGGTTGTGAGTCACAATCAAAATTGCTCTTGCAGCCTGAACCATGCTCGGCATATTCCATTCGACCTTGAATGTCATATAAAACACTCCTAGAGTCTTGTCAAGTGATTGTTTGGTCAAAACATCAAAATCTATCAGTTTGAGTTCCTACCATACAGCTTGTATATCAAGTTCTAATATCATGATGCAGTGTAGATTGATTGTCAGTTGGAACCTGCCATTGACAGTGAGAGAAGTGTCACTGGCATCTCTGACAGTGTATAGACCTCCAGACACACCAGTTTCACTTGGTGCCATGGTGTCATAAACTCTGAACACGATTCAAGGCACAATAAATCAGTGATATTTAATGTTTTTGTCACAGTTGTGCTGAGTGATGATCAATGGTTGGATGATGATCGGTGATTAATATAAAAGATAAATCACGATGGGAATGAAATCAGGTTCCAAACAGAGACTAACGAACGACAAGAATGAAATCAGGTTTCGAATAAAGACTAAA
This sequence comes from Trichophaea hybrida, assembly GCA_015178995.1. Classification (NCBI taxonomy): domain Eukaryota; kingdom Fungi; phylum Ascomycota; class Pezizomycetes; order Pezizales; family Pyronemataceae; genus Trichophaea; species Trichophaea hybrida. The sequence goes on along the minus strand of WHVE01000922.1, from coordinate 19,966 downwards.
GCACAACAAGAATTATATCAGGTCTCAAACGAAGGGTGAAGCATGAAATCAGGTTTCGAATGGAAAACGACGCAATCGTTCAAAAATTGATATACTAAGGAAGCAGGAGTTCAGAGCTATTATGGAACGAGTGAATCACTGTATATAAACCAGGCATTTGGCAGATGATAAGTTTCTGTCTTCACTCATTCTCTCATCTATAACACAATCAATCACCTTTGGATTCTGATCTTTCACACATGGCGATTCTGGATCGAGTCTCTTGCGTACAGTTTTTGTTTTTTTAGCTATAGGTGGATCTTGATTCTTGAATCTTTCGGCTGTTGGACTTGGTAACCCCTAGAACCCCGAGGCATGAACCCTTGACAGTTTGTGTTCAAGGTTTGTCCAGTCAAGTGCAATAGCAGCTAAAATGTACTTCCAGTCCAGCGCGCATACAGCCCAACAATACGTTCAAACCTGCTTTGAACTGCAAATGTACTGGATCGAGGTGTTTCCCTAACATATTCATGTCTTGGCACAAAAAACAAATGAAATTGTATGTTTTCACCTGAGTTTTGCCAGTCAAGTGCACCAGCAACCCAAATGCACTTGCAGCCAAGTGTCTTCAGAGCCCAAGCGTACTTTCAAGCATGCATTGAACTGCAAATGGTCCAATGGAGGTGATGCTATTAGAAATGCATGTTCCATGGATGATATCTCCACCTTGAAAAGCGTCCATGACATTATACATAATTCCACCATTCTTGCAGGGCAATACTCAAGACATTCTGTATTCAGCTCTCAGCAAGTTCTACACTGCAAGCACCATGGCTCCCATACAAACTTCAAAATATTTGTGTCCTGTATACTTGAAACCATACAAGCCTGACCTGCGGCTTTTCAAATACATTGACAGCAATCATCCTCAATATCGCACCCAACGCCTTGAATCAGTAACAGACTCCAAGCCACATGAATATGTTCAAAATAACTTCCAGCAATGCATTCATAATTTTCATAGTGGTTTTCATGCTAACCATAACCACGTTGACAATCCCAAGATGTTTCCTCCAGTGCACACATATCCTTATTCAAATTAGGCTTGAATACAATTGCAAACTTCCCATATCCCGATGCTGGTGCCCCTGTCCCAGACATTCTGACAAATGATGAGCACAAAACTGAGCAATACTTCAATGACCCCTTCCATCAGTTTGACTGTGAAGATTAGTACAATTTCACAGAGCTGGTTACGTTGAAAGATCATCCTGCGAGTGTCATCAACAACTTACTGAAGGGCAACCATGGCCTTCAAAAGAGTGTACAGGATACTCTGAAATCGAATTGCCACCTCTGACAGAAAATCGACACAATGGCAGATGGACTTGGCCATGGCTTCTGAAAGAAACCTATATAGCAGGTGGCATAGTGTGTGCAGCATCAAGATGCAATTGAGTTTTCGTACCATGATATTATAGAGTGTACAAAATGTCTACTCAGACAGCCAGCATATAAGGAATATCTCACTGATATTCTGAAATATTGTTTCATTGATTCTGGGCACCGTGTTTACAACAAGATGCATACTGGTAACAGGTGGAAGGATAAGCAGGTAAACTCCCTTCTTATGCCATTTACAATAATAACAATTATGTAGACAAAATACCTGCAAGTGGCATGCTGGTGCCGATACTATTCATGTCTGAGGCCACTGACCTCACAAACTGTTCTGGCAACAAGAAGGCATGGCCGATATGTATGACGATCAGCAACCTAGCAGCAGCTGCATGGATGAAACACACAATGCACAGTGTGTAATTGGTCGGTCTTTTGCCTATTGCCATGAAGATGCGTGATGTCCCACGTAAAAGAAGAAATGCTCAGAGAGAACATAATCAAATGGTCTCTCAGAATGTACTACAGCATGTGTTGAACCCCTATTCAATTTTGAGACTCGCACCTCCTATACCCACTGTACCGATGGCAACTTCAGGCATTGTAATTCGACATTGGCTGCATGGATAGCTGATCACCCTGAGCACTGTGACCTTCACAACATCCAAAATGGTGTATGCTACTGGTGCGAATGTCCCAAATTGGAGATAGATAATTTACCCACCAACATGAGCGACACAACCTCTGGGATCATAATATGTATTTTATGCTCTTGGATTGAAATACACCTCTCAGGATTCAACCAAATTCAAACACAATAATGTCAATCCAGACTTCAACATCCCATGCTGTATCGATTGCATCACAAGCTATCGTCCTAAGGCTGATCTGCTCCATATGATGCAAATTGGAATGTTGAAGCACCTCCTGACATGGCTTTACAAATGTTCCGAGTGGTATAAGCAGCTTCACAAATTCAACCATATTCGGCTCTCGGTGCCGGTATACCTTGATATGATGAAGCAAAGATGTGCATATGAGGAGGTTTTGCATTGGAACGAAGGAGAAATCAAGATGATAACATGATTCCTTGTAGGTATTGTACAGAATGTTCTACGGAACCCAAGCCTTTCTAGGTGTATTGTTTTAGACCATACAGTTCTGTGCTCTCGTTCTCTTATTGAGTTCTATGTCTATTGCCAGGATGACTCTCACAATGATGAAACGCTAGACCTCATGGATGATGTTCCATGTCACTTCTACAATTCAAAGAATGTATTTCCACAATTCGGAACTGCCCAACAACTTGCAGAAGAGACTGAAGAGAGACATACAGAATAGTGTGCCGAGCGGAATGCCAAGTTGAATTTGGTGGAAAACATGAAGAAAATGGCAGCCTTTGGAAAATGCATTCATGACATATGGAAAAATAATATCGATGCACAAATAGCCGAATACATTGATGATGGTTGCGATTTCAACTTTCCCAAGATCCATCTCAGGCAGCACTTCTGAAAGCAGACACAATGATGCAGATCACTTAAACAGTGGTTGACCGAAATCGGATAAAGCTCTCACCGGAAGCAGATTATGGACGAATGTAATACCTTGAATAAGACTGGTGATAACAATATTCACATGATCAACTACTACCTTCGGAGTGATGAATTTGTGGTCGGAAGGGCCAATCGCGATGCATGGAATCATAAACAAGCTGTTCTTCAAGCAGCAACAGAAGTGACAATGGAAGCAACCACTAGACATTGTTCATTGAAGTTCATCTCTCCTCAATAACACAAAGGCAAAGAGAAAGTTTTGAACTTCCAAGGCCTCTCAAAAACCATTGGTGACGACATTTTCCAAAAGGGACTATACGATGCGTCCTGGTATTTTTCACACTCCAAGAGGATCATCATCGATTCTGATGATTTCTTGAGAAGCACTTCCGCAATTTACCATGGATTGGAGGTAGAATTCTGCAATATGCATGGCAAGCACATGATTCAGGGGCCCAAATATACTGGAGATAAGCGACGGTATTCCGGCGCTGCCTGCCATGACTAGGTATGGGTTCATACTCTCCAAGGTAAGAAGGGGCAGGAGCTGTGTCACAAGGTACTGAAGGGACACGTAGTATACTGTATGGTTTCCCCATTGAAGCTGCGAGTCATCCATCCATGGGGCAAGAATATCTTTTGGCTAGCATATATTCAAGTGACAAAACCTGCCAATGGTGGAATGGTGGAAAGTGCATCACAGCTTGTCAGGGCAGTGAAACTATGATCTGGAGATGCCTATGCAGCTATTAGTGCAGGAAATATTGTGGGTACAGCTATCGTAATTCCAGAGAAGCCAATGTTGCCAATGTCGGAGAATAAAAGATGGAGAGTTATTAGGCGTATAGGTCTAGCGACCTGGAACAATATTTAGTATATGCTGGAGGATCAGTTGATTACAATGGTGAAAAGGGTATAAACAATGTTCAGAAGTGTAAAGAGATTTAATAGACTTAATTAAAACTACTTTGTGAAATGCTGAAAGTATGGTAATATATGCAGTGGATAGTATCATCATTACAATGTACAGAACGGTATTACCACCATGCAACAAGCACTATGCAATTGCAACGACCAGACAAAAAACACAGTATATTACATATCAGAAGGTATCCAGCAGAGTAATATGCGACTGTGTAAATTTATAGCACCTAGAGGTGTTTTTGTAGTGCCTTACATTGTATTGTTATAAACAGACATTTCACCCTGCCTCCTGGTGTTCCAGGTGTTCCAGGTGCACAGCTCACACCCGGGTATAATGACTGCATCCAGACGAAGGGATTTTTTCCCAATGTTGTACTCTTTTTGTTTTACACCTCCCAACACCAGACCCATCATATCCATTCAAACACCTGACTTGGTATATACCTGTGAATACCGTACCAGTCATACATCTCTTAAGACCATACTTATTGTATATCTTTGAACATCGAGATGATGAGCTATCCAAGCAGCTTGTCACGGTTGTACTGAGTGACGATCGGTAGTAGAGTGAGAATTGGTGGTGGAGTGAGGATTGGTGACTGATATAACAGGATTAAGTATGACGAGAATGAAGTCAGGATTTGAACGGAGGCTACAGCATGACGAGATAGAAATCATGATTTGTGTGGAGGCTCAAAGCATGACGAGAATGAAATCAGGTTTTGAGTGAAAGCTGAAGCCCAATGAGAATGAAATCAAGTTTCGAATAAGGAAAACGACGGAATCATGCAAAAGCGGTGTACAAAGGAAGCATGAGTTTGAATGTATTATGAATGAGGGAATTACTGTATATACGCTAGGCGTTCGGCAGATCATATGTTTCTTTCTTCACTCGTTCTCTTGTCTATAAGACAATCAATTAGCTTTGACTTTCACTCCTTTCACACTTGGTAATTCTGGATCAAGTCTCTTGTATACAGTCCTCACTCTCGTAGCTACAGGCTACCCTTGGACTTCTTAGCCATCTGGCTTTCAGTGTTATAACCCTGGCAATTTCAAACCCTGAACCCTCGATACCGAGTCCTGAACCCTTGACAGAAGAACGAGTCTACAATTGATTCTACTGGTTATGTTTTTGTGTGCCTATAGCCTCATTATACAGGCTGTGACTACTGTCACCGCACCTGTAATGCATCCTGCAAATTTTTCAGATCAGCAAGCAATTTTGAAAACAAATTGGTTATTCACTCATATTGGGGACACTTTTGCTTATCCTGTTTGTGGTCGTTTCGAAGACCTGTAAATCCAGATATCTTTGGCAACAATTGTCATTGGTAAAAACATCAATGAGCCAAACAGCGCAAATATTGCGGAATTATCCATCAAAACCATTGAATATATATTGGCACTGGCTTTTCAAACCCCAAAACCACTTTCTTCATACATACTCATGTATACCCTGACCCTCAAAGAACTAACAAGCCATTGTTTGTGTTTAAAAAACGAATTTTACAGAAAGTGTTATACCTGTGGGCACGATAGTATTTCCGATTATCCATGCTGCAACTGCAAATACAGGCATTATAGCCATTCCAATGACGACCAATATGATTTTTAGATATTCTGACTGACAGCAATTCGCAATTGGGTGTTAATATGCTGGTACTCCAATAAGTATATTTGGTCCGAAATTCCTTGTGGCAATGACTGCTGGATATACTGGAAAAGTGATACCTGTAGGTATATGTGTGATAAGTGCCTTGAAGTAGCACAAACTTTCGGCTGGAAAATCAACAAATATCTACACCAAACACCATTCAAAAATTGCAAAGATGACAGGAGAATCTTCCAGAACAGCCCAAGATGTGACGTTGACAAGAGAACTCCAGCTGGAATTGGAAAATATAACACGTGCAAATATGGAGGCAATGGACGAAAATCAACTCCGGGAACATATTCAAGTAATTAATACAGGACTGACATCCCTTGCTGATGAACCAACAACCATCAGGTTGAACGAAGTGCTAAAGGAACAGCAATCTGTGAAAAATGCAGAAGTACAAATATCAGAATTGCTGGTAGAAGGAGAAAAGGTCATTGAGGAATGAAACAACCTGAAACAAGAGCTGCTTTCTACGCAATAAAGATTAAGAACAATGGAGGAATGAACCCCAGAATGCAATCTCAGAAATCTGGAAAAAAAAGTCCGGAACCTAGAACAACAGCTGGAAAAGAATAACCCAGATCTGGTGGAATTGAAACAGGACCTGGAAGATGTTCAAGCAGAGATGGAGAAGTTCAAGAGTTTAGCAGAGGAAAATGGGGAACAGGTAACTCGAATCTTGGGATTGACGGAAGGAAGGTCAGGAGAAAATGAAGAAAAGGAAGAACAGGTAAATGAGAGTGCCAGTTTTTTGGAAGAAGACAGAAAGGAACTTCGAGGGTGGAAGGTGCAGTTAGCCTTGAAGATTGCCAGAAAACCAAAAGCTTTGAATACAGAACAAATGAAGCTGAGGTACGCAGTGGGGTGCCTGAAGGGGGTAGCTCTGGCACAGTTGATGCCATTATGCGATGAGGTTTCCAGGAAAGTCAAGCTCGAAACCTTGAAAGACCTTGTTCAATTGCTGGACCTAGCTGTCGGAAATTAAAACAAAGCAGCGACGGCCAAAAGGAAACTCTTGAAACTCAAGCAACAAAACTGCGAGTTATTTCGGTACTACGCGGAATTCCAAAGATATGTAGTGGACGTCAAGTGGAACGTAGAAGTCCAAATGAATGCGTTACGTAACGGACTATCCAACAAACTCAAAGTCTCCCTGCAACACACCAAGAAGCCAGAAAACCTTGTGAAATTTGTCAAATGGTACTCAAAAAGAGATTCATAAATAAGCAAACAAGCGGCGGAAAAGATGTCAGGAAGATGGGAAGAAAGCTACAAAAAGTGTGACCCAACAACCAATAGCACACCTGCCCTGGATTCAGCACCCGCAGGAACAGTAACAGGGTACATTGGCCCCACTCCAATGAATATCTCAGCAGTTAAAGAGAAGAAAATTACTATGGAAGAATGCCAGCGGCGAAGACATGGGGGACTTATTATGTACTGCGGAGATAGCAGGTACTTTTGCTGCATCGTGTCCAAGACAATTGAAAGCAGCATCAGGACAGGTGGAAGTAACACCTTTCAAGCAAGCAGGAAATGAAATAGATGCAGATATGGGAACAAGGAAAGAAAAGGAAGTGGGGTTGGGAAAAGATTAAACCAGTGCAAAAAGGATGGCCATTGCGCTGGGCACGAATCTCCTTTGTCTACAATTATTAAATCTTGTTTTGGAATTTCGCAGTTTTCGATTAGTAGTGCAGAAATGAAGGAGTCTTTAATCGAAAGCAAACAGCTTGTTGTGAAATGTTCACTGAAAATTGGATACAGGTTAATCAATACACACACCCTGATCGACTGCAGAGCCATGGGAATAGCATTTTTCAATAAAGATTCTGTTTGCCATCATCAGTTAAAAAAGAAGGAATTATAAGAGTCAAGAGAGATAGAAGGTATCAATGGAAGACCTATCGAATCCGGAAGCATTACGACCATTGCCATATTAAACATAGAAATACGATAACATCAGGAACATTGACCAGCGTTCGTAACCAAGTTAGGGCATCAACCGATCGTGCTAGGATTGCCATGGTTACAACTCCACAATGTCACAGTGAAATTCCTGAGGTGAATAATTGGCTTCGAAAGTAGTCATTGCCATCAGCACTGCCAGCATCATTTGAGCGTATGGGTATGGGGCAACCACAGGGAAACATGAGCTGTAGATCCGGAAGGGCCAAAATTGGACATTTGCGTGGTAGCAGCATCATTTTTCGTAAGGAGAATAAGAAGGGAGAAAGTCAAAGTTAACCTCGTCATACTGTACGAAATCAACAAAGCCTTTGGAGTAAAAGACCTACAGGAGAAACCCATCGAACAGGTCATCCCCAAGGAATATCACGAGTTTCTACCCTTGTTCAGCACGGTAGTCACAGATACGCTACCACCACACTGACCCTACAATTATAAATTACAGTTGCAAGAGGGGTTCACACCACCATTAAGATCTATTTACAGCGTATCTCAAAAAGAGCTACAAGTTTCAAAAGAATGAATACAAAAATACTTGTCCAAGGGATTCATCCTGTCATCTTCATCACTTGCAGAGCTCCAGTACTCTTCGCTCCAATGCTGAGAGGAGGCTAAAGACTCTGTGTCGGTTACCAAGGCCTAAATGAAGGAACAATACAGAACTGATACCCCCTACTATTGATCCAAGAAACCCCGCCAAGACTCTCTAAGGTCCGCTATTACACCAGGTTAGATGTCGGTGATGCATATAAGATGATTAGAATCGCAGAAGGCCATGAGTAGAAAACGGCCATTAGGACCTGCTATGAACTTTGCGAATCTCTAGTAATGCCTTTCGGACTTACCAATGCACCAGCATCATTCCAAGAGTTGATTGATGATACATTACGACCATTCTTGGATATATTCGACCCGGCTTTTTTGGAGGATATTTTCATGTACAGCGACAATCTAAAAGAACACAAGTAACATGTCCAAGCAGTAATGATATCTGTCAAGGAAGCCGGCCTCTACCTAAAAGCAGAAAAATGCGAGTTTTATAAGGAAGAAGTCAAATACCTAGGGTTAATTGTTGGAGTGAACGGAATCAGAATGGATCCGGAGAAAGTCCAAGTAGTTGAAAACTGGGAAACACCAGAGAAACTTAAAGAAGTCAAAGCCTTTGTAGACTTTGCTGAATTTTATCAACAGTTCATACGGAATTACAGCAGGGTAGTACAACCACTAACAAAACTTTTAAAAAGATAGTACCTTTTCATTGGGGATCAGATCAAAAAAAGGCTTTTGCAGAACTCATAACAGACTATACAACAGCACCAGTGCTAGCTTATTTCGATCATGAAAAAGAGATAGTCCTCAAAATGGATGCCTCCAGTTACATGTCTGCAGGAGTCCTCTCTCAGTACGATGACCAAGGAGTGCTATACCCAGTAGCATTCTTGTCCAAAAAACATTCGTTTGCCGAAGAAATTATGAGATCTATAATCAAGAATTAGGCGCAATAGTAAAAAGCCAAGAACAATGGAGACCTGAATGCAAAGGATCAGCTCATGTTATTAAGATCCTCACCAATTACAAGAAGTTGGAGTACTTCATGACGTCTGAATTGCGGAACCGAAGACAAATCAGATGGTCAGAGTTCTTCTTATGGTTTATGTTCAAGATAGTCCATCGCCCAGGAAAACAAGGTCAGAAATCCGATACACGTACAAGAATGCCAGCAGACATTGCTCCAAAGGGAGGGGCAGAAAAAACGCAACAAATCGTGTTAAAAACAGAAAACCTTGTCAAGGAACTGCATAAAAACCTCGTAGTAGCATTCATAGAAACAGTTAACCTCGATAATCACTTGGTAAATTCTGACGAGCTGTGGAACTGGGTAAAAAGTGTATGTCAGAAATGTCCAAAATACGGCACACTCAGGAAAGAACCACTAGAAGTCTCCGAATTACAACAAATCTAACCAACAGACGAAGATAAGCTCAAGTGGATTCAGGAATGAAATGATTCTCCAGTCGCAGGACACCCAGGAGGAGCAAAAATTTACATCCTACTAAGCCGAAGCCATTCTTGGAATCAAATGAGACAGGACATGGACCGCTATATATGAAACTGCCACACCTGCCAACAGAGTAAGGCAATCCACAGAAAAAACTCATTGTTTGTTACGACTGTTAGAAGTACCGGAGCATCCATAGAAAGACTTGAGCATGGACGTCGTAGTTGGACTGCCAGAAAGTGAAGGATTCAACGAATCATGGGTAGTGGTCAATCGTCTAACAAAGATGTGACATTTAGTACCCTGTACTGACAAAGTAGATTGAAACAAGCTGGGAGAAATGTATGTTAAAGAAGTGTTCAGACTGCACGCACTGCTGTAAACAATAGTGTCCGATTGAGGGCCGCAATTTGCTTCGGAATACTGGAAACATGTCTGTGACAGATTGGGAATCAAACAAATGCTGTCAACCGTATATCATCCTCAGACCGACGGTCGAACTCAAAGAGTCAATACAGTCGTGGAACAGTATCTCCGATATAGTGTTGATTTCCAGCAGAACAATTGGGTCCGATGGTAACTATTGGTGGAATTTGCAGTTAACAATTATACCTTGGAAATGACTAACTGCTCCATGTTTTTTGGCGACTACGGCTTTCATCCATGAATGACCTTTGGCCAACACCCAATCAAAGATCCTAACGATATACGTGAAGTCAACGCCCAGCAGATGGCCCAACGGATGGAGCAACTTTTCAGCGAACTCAGGGCAGAAATGACAAGAGCTCAGGCCGTTCAGTTTCAACAGGCCAACAAGTTCCGAAGTTTTGGTACGACATTGGAAGTCAACGATAGAGTATGGCTTGACACATGAAATATATCAACAACCCAACCAAGCAAAAAACTTGACTGGAAATGCAAAGGGCTGAATGAAATCCACGAGGTTATTTGTCCCTACGCCGATCAAATTATATTACCTAACCAGCTACGCATTCACGATGTCCAACCGATATCTTGTTTGCAGAAGGCCGCTCAAGATCCTCTCCCATTTCAAGAGCAAGAACCCCCAACACTGGTGACAGTTGAAGAAGAAGAGGATTACAAAGTCGAACAGGTGGACAATTCCAGGCTGTTCCGAAAGCAACTACAATGTCGTGTGAAATGGACAAGGTACCACAAGCACAGTTGGCAGCCTGTGGCCAACCTGGATGGACTTCAGGCTGTCGACAATTTTCACACCGAACAACCTGACATGCTGGGGTCATGAACATCGCAGGCACTCGGCATTCGAGAGGGGGAGCTACTGTCACGGTTGTGCTGAGTGACGATCAGTGGTGGAGTCAGGATCGGTGAGTGATATAAAAGGATTAAGTATGATGAGAATGAAATCAGGTTTCTAACGGCGGCTACAGCACAATGAGAACCAAATCAAGTTTTACATCAGGGAACAACAGAATTGTGCAAAAGCGGTGTACAAAGAAAGCAGGAGTTCGAATGTATTATGAACAAGTGAATTACTGTATATAAGCCAGGCGTTCATGGGAGGATAAGTTTCTTTCTTCACTTGTTCTCTTATTTATAAAGCAATCAATTAGCTTTGGATTTCACTTCTTTTACACTTGGTGATTCTGGATCGAGTCTCTTGTATACAGTCCTCGCTCTCATAGCTACAGGCTACTCTGAGACTTCTTAGCCATCAGGCTTTGAGTTTTATAACCCTTAGAATCTCGAACCCTGAACCCTCGATACCGAGCCCTGAACCCTTTACACATCTATACCAACAAGCTAAGTATTATCACCTCTTTTACATATTGAACGGTCGCTTTCTGGTACAATCATTAATGTTGAAAGTGCAGCTGGATTGAATATTCGGATGGGGAATACATATACCGTATTTCAAGGAGAAAATACATTAATTCTGTTTACTGATTAGAATATACAAGTGACACAATACCGGCCTATTATGAAGAATAATATTCCGGACTGAGTTATTCAGCTTTTGGCAAGAGTTGATCAGGAGTTGAGATGAATGGATGCTTTCATTCAAGAAGCAAGGGAGAACAATTTCGAAATATAAATGGTCCTTCCAGAGTAGACCTAAGCATATAAGGGGCTTATCACCCAGCAGAACAAAATATACAATGCCATTTGCCTGGAAGTGGAAATAATGAAAAGATCTCAATTTGGAACAAATTCAAATATACTTATTCACTTCCAAGTGTTTGTGGCTAATGATCAAACAGCTTTCGCTGTTATAAGAACCCAATTCACTGAAGCCTATTAAGATCTCCGGAATCGTATTTGTAAACAAATCCTTCATTTCTGTCAAGCCTGGAATGCTCTCTCTAATCTACTTGATTAAAGAAAACAATCTCAACATTGCCTAGTCCTTCAAGTACATTATCAATGGCAGAAATTCACAATCCTCCAAGTCAATGGCAGAGCAGTTGGAATCAGAATGTCCAGGTTATATACTGACACTCAAGTGGAGTCTAGAAAGATGAGGGAGATACAGAAGGAAGCACCAAAATAGGCAGACAATGCAGAACTGTAGAGGAAGGTGGCAGATCAAAGGATGAAAAAGAACTTTGAGCAGAAATTCAAGGAGTTTACTAGAGTGCTACAGACAAAGCTCTCAGATGAAAGAACAAAAAAATTAGTATGTTCTTTGGCCAAGTCTGTGTTGATACCAAAAGAAGGAGATACAAAGCCAGACGGTGACTGATTCCATATTCAATATACAGTCAGAGAGGTACCGGAATGTGGGGCAGAGACGCTATGGCTGCAGGGCCCGAAGGCAATCGAAGTGGTGCAGGAATTGATGGAGGAGATCCACATGGTGGCTGCAAATCTTCCAGCTCGAGCAAAAATTTCTCTAGCTCTTCCGATAGTAGAGATATCAATCTTCCACCACTTCTACCATCTAGAAATGTGGACCATAGTAAACCTTGTCTGCTATTATATCTGCTACTGTCAGTGTCTCCACAGCAAGTACAACCCTCAAACTCAGGAACGAAATAAATAATTCAACTTCTGCACATGTTTGAGGGAGCTCCTACAGGCAATATATAGTCTTACTCCCATCGGATTTGAGAATTAAATCAGTGTCTCGGATACTTCAAGGACGAATACAACTAATATCATAACAAAATCATCCCTATTGGAACCCTGCTTTAAGAAAAGCCATAGCATGGTACAATAACTGTGTGAATCAACTGAAGAAGCTTTTTCAAGTGGATACCTGGGGAGCCTTCATTAGCAGTATAGAGAACCGGTTCATCAATATGGTGGAAGAAAAAGAAACCCTTCAGTAGATGAAGGAATAGAGTACAAGGGAGATATACAAGACTACATCATAAAGATGGAAGACTTAAACTAACAAGTCTGCTTATCCAGAATTGCATAGTAAGAGGCATTATATAGTTGCCTCCATTGGGAAAGAAATTTGCTGTGCCTGGATGTAGGTTGTACGCCTGGAGCACCTGGAATGTCGGTACATATGGTACAATGCAAACCTGCAACGATAGAATGTAGGGTACTTCAAAAACAGCTCTCGGTGCTAGGTATTCACATGGTCACATATCACTCTGCACAGTGCCTTGGGACTCCAAATATAGTGTGTTTTTTGTCTGGCCATTGTAATTGCATGGTGCTTGGTGCTCAGTGCCAACACTGCTCTGTGCATTGAAATGATGATGCTGCGCACTTCATATATCACTACACTGTCTGCCTATCCGAAAGTGATATTTCGCTGTGAGCTGTTTTTCATGGAAACGTTCCCGCCCAAGTGGTGCTAGTATGGAGTCAGACATTTATTTTGCTTATGTCTATGGCTTGGCTGGACCTAAGCAACCAGATTGGTCAAACAGTATGAATAAAACAAAAAAACCGATCTATTAAATCTATTTTCACTTCTGAACATCATTTATACCCTTTTCGCCACTGTATTCAACTCATTCTCCAGCATATAATCAACATTGTTCCAGGTCACTAGGTCTATATGACTATTGACTATCCATCCTTTATTATCCAACTTTGACGAAATGGGCTCCTCTGGAATTGAATGAGCCACACCCACAATATTTCCTGCACTAATAACTGCATATGCACCTCCAGAAGATACTTTCACTACCCTGACTAGCTGCGATACACTTTCCAGCAATCCACCAGTGGCAGGTTTGGTCACTTCAACGTACGCTAGCCAAAAAGTTTGCCTGCTGTTCAAATGAACGACTCGCAGCTTGAATAGATAAAGCATACAGTACAGTAAATGTCCTTGCAGTGCCTTGTGCAACATCTCCTACCCCTCCTTACGTTGCGAAGTTTGAACCCATACCCAGTTATGGTGTGCAGTCCCGGAATACCATTGTTTATTTGCAGTACATCTTAGCTTCTGAATTATGTGCTCCCCATGCATGTTGGGTGATTGAACCTCCAATCCATGGTAAATTGTGGCAGCGCTGTTCAAGAGATCATCCGAATTGATGTTGACCTTCTTGGAGTGTTAAAAACGACGAGTGGCATCATATAGACCATTTCCGAAAACATTGTCACCGATTGTTTTCAAGATGCCTGGAAAGTCCTTGACATTCTCCTTTCCTTTGAACTGCTATAGAGATATGCACCTGAATGAACAACGTCTGGTGGTTGTGTCTATCACCCATTCTGTTGTCACCTGTAGAGTAGCTCATTTACAATTGCCTGCATCACAATTGCCCTGTCTGACTGCAAATGCATCACTCCAAATGTAGTAGTTGATCATTTGAGTGTAATAATCACCGGTTTTATCCAAGGCATTGAACCCATTATCAATCTGCTTCCGGTGAGAACTTTCCCCTATTTCTGTCAACCACTGTTCAAGCAATCCATATCGTTGTATCTCCTCTCGGAAGTACTGCATGAGACGGATTTTGCGAAATTTGAAATTGCAACTATCTTCAATGTATTTGGCCATTTGTGTATTGTTGATACATGTCCAGGCGTCGTGAATGCGCTGTCCAAAGGCTGCCATTTTTTTCTTGTTTTTCTCCAAATTCAACTCAGCATCCCACTCGGCACACAATTCTGTATGTCTCTCGTTGGCCTCTGTCGCAAGTCATTTGCCAGCTCTGAAGTGTTAAAAAACATCCTGTGAATCATGGAAGCGGTGTAGAGCATTGTCCATAAGGTCTAGCGTTTTGTCATCATGAGAGTTATACTGGCAATAGAAATAAAACTCAATAAAGAAGTGAGAGCACTCAACTGCACGGTCAAAAACACTACACTGAGAGGCGCTTGGGTCCCACAGAGCATTGCATATGACCTGAACAAGAGATTGGCTAATGATCTTGATTTCTCCCCCATTCCAATGGGAAACCTCCTCATTTGCAGTTCTTGGCTTCGTCATGTCAAGGTATGCAGGCACCAAGAGCCAAATATTGTTGACCTTGTGAAGCTGCTTATGCTGCTTGAAAAATTCGTGAAGCCATGTAAGGAGGTGCTTCAACATCCCAATTTGCATCGTCTGGGGCAAATCAGGCTTAGGAAGATCACTTGCGATGCAATCGACATACCATAAGATGTTGAAGACTGGATTCACATCGCGGCATTTGAATTCGGCGATGCTCAGAGGTGTATTGAAATCCGAGACCATACGATACATATTATGATCCCGCAGGTTGTGTCGCTTGTGTTGGCAGGGTAGATTTCCCATTTCCTGCTTGGGGTATTTGCACCAGTAGCATACACAATTCTTGATGTTATAAAGATCATGGTGCTTGGGATGATCTGCCATTCATGCAGCCAGTGTCGAATTACAATGCTTGAAGTTGCCATGTGCACAGCAGACATGGAAGATGCTAGTCACCGAATTGAGTAGTGGTTGCACCACATGCTGCAGTATATTCTGGGAGACCAATCGGTTATGCTCCCTCTGAGAATTTCTTCTTTTGAGCAGGACCTCACGCATCCTGATGGCAATGGGCAAAAGAGTAACCAATGACATGCTGTGCATTGTGTGCTTCATCCCTGCGCCTGCTGATAGGTTGCTGATCATCATATATATCAGCCATGTCTTCTTGTCACCAAAGCAGTTCGTGAGGTAGGTCGCATCAGACATCAATATTATCGGCACCAGCGTATCACTGACGGAGAGTGTTGCCTACACCATTGTGAGCATTGTAAAGGGTATATGAAGAATGCTTACCTGCTTATCCCACCACCAGTCTCCAGTACACATCTCACTGTAAACACGGTGCCCAGCCTCATTGAATCAACATTTCGCAGTGTATGTAAGATGTTCCTTCATATGCTTGTTGCTGGTGTAGGCATTTCGCACACTCCACCATATTATTGTGCCAAAACTGAATGGCATCCAGATGCTGCACATTCCATACCATCTGCAATATAGCTTGCTTTCAGAAGCCGTGGCCGAGTCCATCCTTCATGGCGACAATGTTCTGTTGGAGATGGTAATTCGATTTCTGAGAATTGCGCACACTCTCTTCAAGGCTGCAGCTGCCCTTCAGTAAGTTGTCGATGACATTGGTGGGAAGCGCTTTTGATGTCACTTGCTCTGAATATTGTACTCCTCCTCACTGTCGAATGGATGGAAGAGATTGTCTAAACATTGCTCAGAGTTGTACTGATCATTGATCGGAACGTATGCAACAGTGGAACCAGCATCAGGATATGAGAAGTTTGCAATTGTGTTGGAGTGTAATATGGGTGGTTCGGGGGAAGGAGAGGTGTGCAACGGTGGAAATACGTCAGGTTCATCAACATGGTTATGATTAGTGTGAAAACCACACTGAGAACTGTGGATGCATTGCTGGGAGTTTTTTCGAACGCGTTCATATGGCTTGATGTTTGTCATTACCTCAGGGAGTTGAACGTGATATCATGGATGATCGCTGTCAATGTGTTTGAAGAGCCACAAGTCAGACTTATAAAGTTTCAAGCAAAAAAGACAGAACTGATTCGGAGTTCATATGGGAGCAATGGTGCATGTGGTGTATAATATGCTGAGAGTTGTATACAGTGTTCCTAAGCAGCCCGGCCTCCAGTCTGAAAGCCAGTGCTGATAGCAGCCCTGCCTAGCCTGAACATAATGCCAGCCTGAACGTGATTTAATGCATCTAGGCCGGCCTGCAGATATATGAAAAGCCTGCAACGAATAGGTGTATATTTGGAGTCTTGGACTATAGTGATGGGCCGATGGCAGGGTTATGAACTTATGATAGACCATGGTCGAATTTGCTTTGGAGGTTTTCTTAGTTTAGCACTTTAAGCAGCAGCAATGGGTGTCATTTAAACAAAATATGTTATTTATGTTTGTTCTATTGAACTTATAAGTTGGCAAATAAAGCCTGCAGGCCGGCCGCCCGGCCGCCAAGAAAAAAGCCATCCGGCCGCCAAGAAAAAGCCCCCCGGCCTGCCGGAAAAGCCTGCAGACCCGGCCTAAAGCCTGCAGGCCCGGCCTGGCCCTCATTTCAAAAGCCGCCGCTAAAGATGGCCTGGCCAGTTAGAAACACTGATTGTATACACAGTGGACAGATTGTTTTGAGCATTGCCATTCAAGGGTCATTGCCATGCAGGGGTCGTTGCCATGCAATTAAGTTTAGTGCCATGGAGGCTCTTCAAGGTGGTCCATAAAACATGCACTTCTAAGAGCATCACGAACCCGATTTAGTCTACTATCAGTTCACAGCGGACTTGAATGTACACTTGGGCTGTAAGTGCACTTGGCCACCAGCAGATTTGGGCTGCTGGTGTACTTGACTGGGCGAAACACCGTCAAAAACATTCAATGTCATGCATTTTTTGTGCCAAGACACGGCTTCAGAGATTATGATACCATCGCACCGAGTCAAATGGCTGGGCCGGGAAAGGTCCATGCACTTCCAGAGATGCTGGTGACACTTTTCTCACTCCATAGGGCAGGTCCCGACTGTCTGAGACACCGTACTGTATCATTGTATTGGAATTTGATGTAGCAGCCATATGTCAGGAACTCAGACTAACAGCCCTGAATGCATTGACCCAACGATCGAATGATAGGAGTGTCTCGCACTCAAGGAGTGGTCCAAACAGTTCTCGGAGTCATATAGAACATACTGTTCTTTGTTCAGGCCAGAAGAGAAGTACTGATGGTGGCTCACAACAAGGAAAGTTCCTTCGCAAGTATGATGTTTGATATCACCCATAGTTTCAACTGTCCTGCAAGCTGCTCCACACAATTCCAGTACCTTGGATGGTCCATTCGGAACTGTATATATACTGCCCTACACTTCCTCCATTTCAATTCTTCTTCATCCTCTCTATCTACTCCATCTTTATCTATTTACCACACTCATCCAATTTTTTTTTCACACATTAACTCTAACCCTAACCCTGAACCACTTTATATTTACCTCAGAATGTTGCAATGCCACCCAAGAAGATCCAATCCACCCCCTCAGGAACTGATGCAATTTAGGTCACTCTTCCCCTGAATGGTTTTGCATAGCAGTTCATGACCGAGCACATTTGGGGCCTGATTCAGATGGACGCCATTTGGAGTGTGAAGGATGATAGTTCGATTGACTTAATGTATCATATCCTTCTTTTGGACCCAGTCACTACAAGGAACTTTGCACAGTGTCAGGAGATATAGAAGCAACGGGTATCGACCAAACCACAACATATCGAATAGTGGAGTGGGTTCCAGGTGTTTCTTTGGGATTGTTTCGATACAACTTGGGTGCAGATGAACCTGTATCACAAAGAAAACCCACTTTTACCTACTGACAGCAATACCAACCGCGACTCCAATGACTCCTAAGACTGCTATAACTTAAACCATGGGAAAGGCCATGCGAAGAAAGATATCTGGTATCCTGGGACACCAAAGCTGCAGCCTCCCTCCTACAAACATGCAACACCGCCAACCATCATTGCCTCTGCCCTCCAGAATATATGAAAACTTGATGTCATCTCCACCGATGCCATCCCTACCAGCCCAACACCTATATACATCTTCAGGGTCTGTATTGTCAACCCTGAAAGTTAAGGCCCGGACAGCTATAACAGTTGGGACGACATCTTTGTATACCACAGCTCAAATAGATAGCATCTTTAACAAGTCGAGAAGCTCACCGCATAGGCTGTATGCTATGCTGTGTGTCACCTATGTCCCACTAGAGACGTCAGTTGTATTCCTGGATGTCTAGTCACGCCTGGCAAAACCTCTCTGCAGCCATGTGATTCAACTCGACTCAACAACAACAACTCTGTGGCCACCTTTTTTTCGGTTACAGCATACAACCCTCTTATCGTTGTGGCTGTTCTGAAGGTAAGGGCAGTTGCGCCTCCTAGTATTGCAAGGGCTAATCAACCACCACCACCACCACCACCACCACCACTACCATCTCTCCCGAGAACACCTGGTTCCTCTGAACTGGCCGAGAGCCTGACATCTGCTCCCAGGTTCATTGCAATAAACCACTTACAAATGACACATCCAGAGGTGACTGCCATGCACCACATCAAGTGTATCGCTCTCAAAGCCGAGTTGCCTGGGCGGTTAGACAACGCAATGAATGAAGCAGCTGCACGAGTAAAGGCAAAGATCGGAAAATTGATGGAGGGGAAGTTGGTAGATTCCTCGGTGTCAGTGGTATTGGGAAGTCATTGGTATCGGTCAGTGTTGAGGAGTCACAAAGGGTGGTGGAGTTGCAGCTGCAGCGGGACCCAGGTTGGAGGAATAGGCAATGTATGACATTTCGTCAGTGTCGGTGGGTGTTGAGGAGTGGTCAGAGTCGGTGGCAATTGGCACGCATGAAGATGTCAATGTGATTATGAGCTTCACCCAGCTGGAGGTGTCATGTTTGACTCCACCGTGGATAGAAGTGTGATGGTTTTCGGTATATCCAACAGTACTGCAAATGACTAACATACTGACACATGTGTTAGGTTTGTGTATGGGGGCTACTAAAGGGTTGGCATCTTGTGTTTGGATTGGGTGGAGTTGTTTTTGCATTTTACAGAGTTGTTTTAAGTTTCATTTGAGATTTCTTGGCATTATTGTGTTTGGTTTCGTGGGTCCGGGGGATGCAGGTATTTGATTGACTCATTTCAGTATGTTCTTTGCCATTTCTGCAATTTACTAGCAATGTCACGGTTGTGTCTAGTGAGGATCGAAGGAAGAGTATGGATCAATCAAGGTTATATGGGAATACGAGAGGAAACAGAATTCAGTGGAGGGAATCAGGTTTCAGTAGAAGCAATCAGGTTTCAATGGAAGGGAAACTGGTTTCGATGGAAGGAATCAGGTTTCGATGGTTACATTGTAAATATGGCGTGATGCTTATGGCGTAAAGCTCAGGTTTGAAAGGGTTGCGTACATAGTTGGGTGAAGTTGGGATGTATTTTGAAACGAGTGAGTAAAGGTGACGACAGTCACGTTAGCTGTTTATAAGGACCATACATGTTCGGAGGATAGGTTTGTTCTTCACTCGTTTT
>WHVE01000921.1:0-45383 GCA_015178995.1 Trichophaea hybrida | reverse complement strand
AAAAGACTTCGCCGCAATCACCAGCTCGCTCGATTACCTCAGATTCTTCCGTCTGAATCTCGACATCGTTTCATACGAGTGTAGGCTGTAATCTAAGCTGTTGGCCTGCACCCGTCCCTCCAGAATGTCCCCTTTCACACGAGGATTTTAGGGCCGCCACGGCACTGAAGTGTTATGTATGGTTTCTCCGACTCCTAGCAGTGTTCCTATTGGTCAGGCCAGGACGCCGGACTTTTTTAGCATAGGCTTTTGGGATGGAGATCAGGCCTGGCCTGCGCTAAGAGCGACAGACAAGAACACTACCTGGGCTGGCCAGATTTGTAGGCGCTGGTGCCGGTTAGTCTTCTCCTATACACTCTTACGTATGGCCGTTCAATAGGACCATGTTTTTTCTGTCCGTTCGTTTATTGGGATTGATCTCACACCAAAAGGCTCCATCATATGATTGCAACTTGTCCGGAACACACGACGAATTCGCCTCTTTCCTTCTGAAAAGCACGAGAACATTTCGATAAAACTTTGCTTTTCCTTAAAAAATTTCAAACTGTTTCTTCACCACAAGCGAATATTTCCCCATCTCAAAGACCTGAAGATTAAGATCTTTGAGTCCTCATTCACTTTCTTTGATTATCATGTAAGAAACATCGGAGGATCTCATTGCAAATCAAAACCGACTCGAATTCTAAGGTTTCTCTGAACAAGATCTCCGACAAGACCAAGAGTTATCTAGAAACTTCAAGTGCCTCTTCTCTTTATCATTTTTCTATCTTTGTTCCGTCTTTAACGTTTGCTTTAGATATTGCTACACTGTCCTAGTTTTATAAAGCCTCTTAGTGAAGATATATGGAGGTTTTAAAGCGTTTCTAAGCGTGTTATGTGGGTGTGGGCTGGATGAACTCTGTTATTGGTTTGCTCTTTTGCGTCGGCATGAGTGGAAACGATGGAAAGAGCGTGGGGGCAGATGGATCAGAAGGTTTGTCAACTATCGTTATGGCATTTTTGAAATGGTGCTCATGTAGTATTTGGATATGTTGCTATCTCGAGGACTACCATTTGGAATTGTTTTTTTATCATACATACCACACCGTGAGCATTGTAGTCATAGCAGCATTTTTATCCAACATTTTATCCCGTTCTATCAACCTCCAGACTTCCGGACTACTACTCCCCTTCATATTACAATAGACCAACATGAATCTACCTTCTAACCCAAGCTTCATATGGTTACATCGTTCGATACGAGGGATTTTCCTTTTGGAACAGAGACTCGTCTACGCTCCCTCGCCCTGCGAATGCTATGGGTACTTTTCAATAGCAGAAGAAATCATCAGTGCGGAAACGCTGTCATAGAGGGGTTAGGGATGAGCATAATCTTCTATATCCACGTGATTACGCCAGGCCAAACACTTAACTCTAAGCAGCTAGCTCTCTTTCATTTAATATTCTCATCTTATCTATCTACTCTATCTCATTTGTCGTCATTTGACAGACATCAACAGCCAAATCTCGACGCTTTGCGAACGTTTAGAGTAATCAAGTAGTGACCCTGCTTCACTTGACTCCTAGCGCTGCAGCCTTGCCAAAAGCTATCGATACCGGAGACCGAGAATTCGAATTCTGGTTTATTTATGCTCGAAACAGCTTGAGAATGGATGCGCTAGGAGATGGGCTCGTGCATCGACATAGCAAACCAGATTGAGCTTCCTCGAGAGGGATCACAAACGATATCTACCAAGTCTACATCCATCAATTGAAATTGAGAACTGAGTATAAAATATCAAAGAATGGGGGGAGAACGAGGGTGCCAATTATAAGTTGTTTAATATAGCTATAGGCTGCTCGGACCTTTAGTGATCGAGCAAATTTTATCAATATCATATAAACTCTAGAAGTCAGGCCAGCTAAATTTAATACCGGCATCTCCGCGACAAGCTTCGATTCCGACGCGCATGCGCATGTATTTCACTTTTGACTGACTTTTTTCGCTTCTTTCAATAACGAACATTGTAGCCAGTTATCTGCAGTCCACATCTTCCCATCGCTACAGATTTTTCCACACCTCGCTCAACCTCATCTAATTCCCATAGTCAATTTTCCGAGTGATTTCACATGTATTGCATGGATTCTAAGTGTCGCCGCATCATTATCTAGGAACCAACTAGCCACCACCACGTCACACGTCACCATGCGCCAACAACGAGGGGCCATAGCACCCCGCACCTCCTCCCCTTCTTCTCCCTTTCTTTCCCTCCTCTTACCTTCCAACTCTCCATCTTCACCACTTCACAACTATGGCACCGCGCGCACAACCCCTCTCAACAACCATCCGCACCTCGCGGACAAAACCCGCAATCTACGCGATCCATTCAGGACCACAACGGGGTGTCCACCTCCTATCGTATATACTCCCCCCTGTCCTTCCGACTTCTTATTAAGTACAAACAGCGCTGAATCCCTCCCAACAAATATACAATACCTCTACCGCCACCCCATAAACGTTCACCACACGTTCCTTACCATTTCTGGTGACTTTTTACGACGCAGATTCGAGAGCATCGAAAAGGCTATTGAATGGATTGATGAGCGCGATAGAGAACGGGAGATTAGTGAGGCGTTGGAAGGGACGAGTATTTCTACTTCTACGCCGGATCCCGTGCCGCCGCGGAAGGAAGAAGAGGAGGCGATGGCGTTGGTGACGGAACTACAAGAGCTGCGCGGGAAGGAGATAGAGAGTATGAGACGAGGGAGGAGGGCGTCGGACCCGGTGTATCGGTACTCATTGCAGTCTCCAGCTCGGGGGAAGGGAAAGGCGGGTGGTGGAGGGGTTGTGAAGGCGGAGCAGGCGAGGGTGGTGGCTGTTAAGGCGAAGTATGGGATGTCGCATCTTGGGGTGCGGAGGAGGGAGTTGCTGTATTCGCTTGTGGTGGCGGATGAGGATGAGGAGAAGATACAGGAGGAGCGGAGGAGGAGGGAGATGGAAAGTTGGAAACGGGATATTCTTGGTGGGATTGTGGGTGTAGGGGGGCCTACGGGGTTGGGTGGAAGTGGGGAGGGAGGTGGAGGGGGTGCGGTAACGGCGATGGAGGTTGAGGAGGAGCTTTAGGCGGTAGGGTTGGTGTGTTTTGGCTTTGCGTGTAGATGTTTTGTATATTTATTTAATACCATCCCAGACGTTCAGTTCCCTCCCTATTACTTTAAACATTGTTTATTTGACAATCCGCAGTTTAGGGACTTGGCCAAAAACCTTGCACGTCCGCAGAAGTAATAAGGGCGAAGCTTGAGATAGCACTTTCGCGAGACCGTATCTACTCAGTGTTAAGACACTGAACTAAAATTGACTTCCCACCTTTAACAAGCCAGGGCCCAGGTGGTAAATATCAAAATTTTAGGGCGATACTGTATGGCCGGTTTCCGGTGATATGGTGGTGGTGGTGGTGGTGGTGAGAATTCTGGAGACTGCTGCACTTGAGTTAACCATCTTTGCAGCCACCGTACTTGGGTTAGCCATCACCTGAGCCATTAACCACCTTTGTAGTCACCGCACTTGGATTAACTATCTTTGAAGCCACCGTACTATACATATCCGAGTCTCCTGCATTGGTGCTTTACATGAGATCTCAAAATTGGTCTACCTTTTCTCTTGTCTACAAGTTCACTTGCTGCAAATATCTCTGAATCTGAACAATCTTCATCACCATCGCTTTCAAGGGTGGATAGACTGTTTGTACTAGAGTCACTAAACCCAAGCTCCTCATCCACCATTACCTGCATGCCCTCAGTCTCTTCTTCTTCAGCTGCTTTCTCTTTCCCCGCTTCATCCTCATCATCAGTGTACTGAGTAGCATCAACAAGGCGCTGAGTTTGTGGTCGGCTGCGGGATCTATTGAATGTGTGAGTCCACTCCTCTACTTGTGCAGTAAATTCGAGGCTTTCATCTCCACCATCAATATCACCGTCCTCATCGGTAAGGAAGATTACACTTGTATCCGGACCTGAGTCTCGGGAATTCAAATCATCAAGCTCAATTTCAGTCTCAGTTCCATTACTGTGCAGCTGTTTCTGCCAGTCACCAATTACTACTAGATTCTCCGCTGTGAATCCTCTTATGGATATGATAGAATCCATTGACCCATCAACTGGTAAAGCAATTCCGGTCTTCTGAAAGGCATGAATAATCAGGTCACGCTTTTCGTAACTGAACTGCTTCCATGCCTCTCCGATGGAATTGGCAATTAAAATTCTTCTCTCTGCAATTGCTGACTCCACAATGGCTGGTGTCACAACTCGCCCCTGTTCTGCTGCAAAAGCTTCATGTTTGTCTAGCTCAACCAAAGAACCCTCCAATCGATCACGTAGCATTTGTTTAAATGGCCGGTTGACACATACATCGACTGGTTGAAGTAAAGTGGTACAACCACCAGGAATTAGAGCGGGTGTAACATTGTGATCGCGGAGAAGCTGCTTGGCATGCTCTGTTCGATGAAATCTAGCAGCATCCAGGGCCAGTAATGCAGGTGGCTGGTGGGAAAGGGGAAGTCCGCTGACTTGTTACTTGAGACTTGGAAGTAGAAATGTTGTCAACCACCATATCATAACCTCTTCATTGCAGTACGCCTCTTCATTGAAAATGACAACACCAGAATGATAGCGTGCACACTCTTCATTATAAAGTCGTTGTTGCCTGCAGTTTCAGGGGTCTTGCGGTGGGAATCAGAGACTCCCTGAAAGATCACAATTGGTGGGACTCATCATACCATCTGCAAAGACAGTAATCATGAGTGTGGCTTGACGTTTATCTCAGCCACTACGTTCAGACTTTAGTTAAACTGTATTGACTCCCTTAGTAGCATAGGTACGGTCATCGAGATACTCGAAAGGTAATGGAGTCTGATCCATATTGCATATAAGTCCTGGAAATATAACTCCCAATATCTCTGGTAGAGTAACCATAGTTGGAGGTGGTGGCCCAACTGTTAGAATTGGAGTGATATTCTCAACTGTGTGAGGTATGGGGGTAGGAGGCAAATTCCGCCACTCTGGATAGCAGTTGTGTCGGCAAAATCGGAGAAAGTTAATGACTACCAGGCCATATTCATGTGGGAGCTTTTGCCCCTTGTTTGTAGGTCTCCGAATTGATATTCGACAACGGTGGATGAAATTCAAAAACCATCCGGTTGAACAAATAAAGTCTGAGGGCCCAATTCGTCCCTCAAGATCTGGGTAGCATTGCTTATACAGAAGCTTGCTGTTGACTCGAAACCACCGCAACCGAACAGGTCTCTCTTGGCTCTCATTTTGAGAAACTCATCATGAAGTTTCTCCTCCATTGCAGGCCATTTAGGTTTGCCAGGACAAAAACTCCACAGACTGGCAATGCAAGTGAAAATGCGATTACGGACCTCTGGGTTTGTCCACTTCTTAATGGTATCTAGGTTCGCTTTGGTGTGTTGTGCAACCTGTTTTAGAATTTGATGTCCAAATCTACTACCAGCCTCAGGACATGGTGCTAGCCAGAAACTTAAAATTCTCGCTTTTTGACGCAGTGTATACCGAAACCTCTTTTCCGTTTTCACATAGAGCTTCGAGGGATCGACTTTAAGGTCTGTTGGTTATAACCGTCTTGATCCTCACTGGGTTGAATGTCCAGGGCTTAAACTCTAACAGACTAGCAGTTCTTGTTGTAGCAGTTGAGGGGTAGGCGAATCCGGTAGTGATACAGGACTTGGAGTGCACAGAATGAAATCGAGTGGGCAAGCTTGGGTGGTGGAAGTCAGGGCCAGAGTATCGGAAGTTGATACAGGATGAGAAGATGACATTGTGGTTTCGGAGTAGGACAAACTCGGGCTTCTGCAGATCTGTATCTGCCAGTAGACTAATACTTTCATATATCTAAAATCCTCCACGGAGCATCACAACCACGTCATATTCCCCACCTGTCCAAAATACCTTCGCCACATCCAGGGTCCTCCCTCACCCTCACTAAGGACGGAAAGTCAATTTTAGTTCAGTGCCTTAACACCGAGTAGATACGGTAATAATTGATCACAGCAAGAATTCTTACCGTACAATTCGAGTTTCATGTCAATCATTCCACAGAGAAGTTGAAACCCATACATATCCTCTCACTCGAATTGAGTCCCATCTAGTGTGTTACATATGTACAAGGGTCTGATACAGCTGGCTGTAACCGGGGCTGATGCCTCCTGTATATATCTCGAGTCTCTCTCCTTCTCACTCTCTTCACTCTGTACCTTAGTCTATACACATGGTTCTCCCCATACAGTAACATAGTGTATTGCGATATGGAGGGGAGAACCGTGTGCATAGACTAAGGTACAGAGTGTAGAGAGAGAGGGGGAAGGAAAAGACTCGAGATATATGCAAGAGAGTTGTGTGCCTTATGCCTTA
Organism: Trichophaea hybrida; assembly: GCA_015178995.1. NCBI lineage: Eukaryota > Fungi > Ascomycota > Pezizomycetes > Pezizales > Pyronemataceae > Trichophaea > Trichophaea hybrida. The sequence goes on along the minus strand of WHVE01000921.1, from coordinate 38,975 downwards.
CCATCAGTCCCGCTTACAGTCAGCTCTATATATGCAACATGGTGGATCAACCCATCAACATCATCCGAGCCTCAAGAATGATGAAATTGGAGGTGGTAGTAGGCTGGTCTGAGTTTAATTGTGGTTTTAGGAGATGATATCACGGAGGCGGATAACAGGGACGATGCCAAGCAACGATTTCACTGGACCATAAAGACAGCCATACATTACTAAAGTTGAAGCATATTCCCGCGCGCGGCCCATTCCAACAATCCGTGCTCTGTTGCTTATGAAGAGCGAATCAAGACCAAACAACATCCCTTTCCTTTCTTCCAGTCCATCTACACCATAACACTAGTTCACACTACTAAATCCGAAGCCATGTTGCAACGTTATAATTTTATTGCAGCACAGTCTCACAGAACACCGCTTAAACCTTCTAGGAATTTTATTACTTCTAAGTTGCACCTTATTTTTATAAGATTTGCAAGACTAAGAGCAGTGTGGCCGTGTTTGTCTCTTGCATCGATTTCGACTCCATTCTCCACCAAGAATCGCGCCGTCTCAGTGCAACCACGTGGATTAATCCAGGGGGGGGCAAATGACAACTAGATCCGGTCGTAATCGTTTCTCGCGTTAATTTCGGCTCCCATCTCTACCAGGAACCGCATTGTCTCAATGTGGCCACCGTTGGCAGCCAGGTGTAGAGAAGTCTCGTCATCAATGTCTCTAGCATCGATCTCGGCACCCTTCTCCAGCAGAAACCGCACCGTCTCAATGTGGCCACCTTGTTGTTGTTGTTTATTCATACTGTATTTACTCTAGCTAGAGTATGACAGGACCCTATCACCTCCGCCTCCGGGCGAGCCGGTTAGATGGCGGAGCTCCCACCTACTACCCTTCATCCCTGCTGACAAAAGAAATGTAAATGACTGACCGCTCCTAACAAAAAATCCCACAACGAAAGAAAAGCAAAAGATAGACACCACCGACCTCCATGCCTCACGTAGGCGGGAACTTCCCAACGTCCGTGGCCGCCAGGAAGTCCATCACCGCCTTGTCACATATCTCCATGGAAAACAGCTCAGGTATCTGTACCTGCCGACACCTGCCTGCTTTCCAGCCCGTTGCCTTCCCCACCTTCTTCCAGAGCTCCCGCTGCTGGTGTTTCCACCGGCTGAAGTGGCGGAGGAGGTGCTCCCGTGTCTGGGCCGCCGTCCCTCCGCACCACCAGCACTTGTCGTCCCCCGGTGTCCAAACCGTTTTAGGTAAGCTCCGGTAGGTGCATGCCCGCATTTTAGTCGGTAGAATCGTGTTGCTAATGACTTTGCGCTTGCCATTGGGATGGGTCTCTTACTGCCTGCCTTGCCCTTCAGTCTGTAGCCGAAGTGCTTACTGCATTTGTCGACCTCCCACTGTGCCTTGGCTGCTGATCTTCCCTCGGAGATCCGTCTAGCTCTATTTGAAGCCGAGGTGTATGGCCACTCTATTGCCGTGCTTCCATTGAATGTGGCCACCTTTGGCAGCCAGGTGTAGAGAAGTCGCGTCATCAGTGTCTCTAGCATCGATTTCGGTACCCTTCTCCAGAAGAAACCGCACCGTCTCAATATGACCTCCTTCGGCAGCCAGGTGTAGAGAATTCCGGCCGCCACCGTCTCTTGCATCGATTTTGGCTCCCATTTCCACCAGGAACCGCACCGCCTCAATGTGACCATGACCAACAGTCTTATGTAGAGAAGTGCTGCCCCGTGTATGACTTGCATCAATTTCAGCTCCCTTCTCCACCAAAAATCGCACCGTCTCAATGTGACCACCTTTGGCAGCCAGGTATAGAGAAGTTTGGTCGTCACTGTCTTTTGCGTCGATTTCAGCTCCCTTCTCCACCAGGAACCGCACCGTCTCAATGTGACCACCTTCGGCAGCTAGATGTAGAGAAGTCTCGCGATAAATGTTTCTTGCGTCAATCTCGGCTCCCTTTCCTACTAGGAACCGCACCGTCTCAATATGGCCATATTTGGCAGCCAGGTGTAGAGAAGTCCGGTCGTAATCGTCTCTTGCATTAATCTCGGCTCCCTTCTCCCCCAAGAACTGAACTGTTACGGCTTTCCCGAGGCAAGATGCCACATGTATCGGACGAAGGTTTTCATTATAGGTATAACCATAGGGACTGCGTGAAAAATATCTGATCGCCTCAGTGTAAGAATGCATGTTGCCCTCGCGCTTGAGAAAATGGAGAAAGGCCTCTACAGTGAGATCTTCGTCGCACTGGCTCATATGAAAAGGCATATGATTAGCAACATACTCTAGAAGTTGATGTTTTTGGAGTTGATCTAGGAAAGGGCCCCACGACCCACAGGGACCCCCGCTAAAAGCGTCGAACGTTAGATAAGTAATGCAAGTAATTGAAATGTCTAAGTCTGCCCCATCTGTGATGATTGACTTCCGGAGGAGCCATTCCAGTACGGTGAAGTGTGCAAACCGAATAGTGTTACTATTCTCTTCGATGACAACTAACCCAGCACATACATCGGTAAGCGTCATTCTATCTGGTAGATCTAAATCGTCAAGTTCGTAAGTGTTCAGTTCAACCGAAACTGCTATTCGAAGTTCTTCTACCGTGAGGGTTCGCCGAGCTTTGGAGAGCCAAGAGATAATTTTGAGTCCAAGCCTTACACACTCCTCGGGTTGCCGATTCAACTGTGCGAAAGTCTGGCCGTACGTAGGATCCAACGGTTCGTTTTGGGTAGGTATGTTCTTGAGATTTTCAAGTTCCATCAAAAGCTTTCTTGGTGTGGTTTGGCTGCAGAGGAAATTGATATAGAAACGGACGAGAAGAAACCTGATGCCTCTCGTGGTTAGTGATACGGTGATCTCATATATGAACCGCTTTACTTACATCCCCTTTGCACAATCCACAAGCTGGGAGATAATTCCCTCTTCGTACTTCGCGTTCTGAACAAGTCGTTTAGCGCGTAGGTTCTGGTTAATTGTCTCCCGAATATATGATCGAATATCTGATTCATTCCCGGAGAGCTCAACGGTAGTTATATCCTGAAAGGAGTCCTGGATATCCTCCGGATAAGGGCGACTAGTCATAAACAGGTTCACGCCACTTTGCCCCAATTGATGAAATAACGGAAGCAATATCGTTCGTTGTTTCTGCTGGTCGCATTCGTCTAGCGCAACGCAGATGATGTAGACCTGGGGGAATTGCTTGGATAATGCCACCAGCGCATCATAAAATGACTGAAGGGAGGGCTATTTCTCCTTCGGCTGCAGTTCATCGTACAAATCCTCGAGTATTTTTGGCAATTACGCGGATTGACCAGCAAGCTGGCTCACAAGGCTAGAGAGAACATCCATAGGCTTCTGTCGGTCCTGTTCGTTGTAATCAAAGTATATATAAGCGACTCCGTGCTTTGATGACTGGTCTAGGAGGTGATCGATTACTGTTGAACTGCCCAGAACACAACGTCAACTCTGCGTCTAAAATATTAAAAGACGGCTTACCTCAGAAAATTTTTGCCAGCTCCGGCTGTCAAGGCCATATCTCGTCAGCATTGGCATTCTTAAACCTGTAGAAAGATATGAGATATGGGCACCAACAAATGCCGCGACCCCACAGCAACCGAGACTTCGCCTTCCCTTCCTTCTACTGCTTAAATTCATCCGTTTCTAGGAGCCATTCCCCCGTTCCATCTTTCCTTTCGGCCTGGATATCGATATGTCTGCTCTCGTGCATTGTCGAACAGAGCCATTTGATAATTTTCGACCGCTTTTCTCCTATAATGGTCATGGACGGGCTCAGTTAGTTGAAGCCCTGTTCTTGGAAGAAATAGCTGGTGTTCACCTGCACAGAGTTCACCTTCCTTATCCCTCCAGAGTTTCTGCTCCAAACTTTCGGTTTGAAGATCTTGTACTACATGCCTTGTTAGTAAGTTAGCACCATTCTCATGGAGCGCATGATATTATGTGCGGCATTCTAGAAACTAACTATTGTTCAGCCGACAGTGCCAACGAAAATGTGCTCTTATTGTGCTCAATCCGGGTCAACAGAGCTTCAGTGTCACCCTTTTTGAGCGGCCACAAAAGCTTCTTTGTAGTGTTTTGGATGGTCTTCCCTGCTCTGGGCGTAGTCGACTCTAGTATTCCGACTATTTCCTGAAGAGTGCTATCGCAGTCTTTGATGCCATCTTCATGACAAAGCGAGGGTTAGACATTTTCTTCCCGAAAGTGAATAAACATCAACGAAATCTCTTATGGAAACTGATATTGGAAGTTCGCCCAGGTCGAGATACGATCAGCTTTATCTGACAGAGAATTCCGTAGAGACTAAAGATCTCTGACAAGAGCCTTTCAAAGTCTGCTAGAAACCCTTTCACGTCGCTGTGATACTGGTATCCAAGCCTTATTACCGTTTCCGCCAAACTGATGAGCCCGGCAACACTCGCGGCAATTGACAAAGGATCAGCCATGGAAGTCGTCAAATGTTAGGAAGCTGGAGATAGAGTGGTTTCCCCGCTTTTTCAGAGCTGTAGAGAGTGAGGCTTAAAGTGTACGTATTGGTTACACAAAAGTCTTTCACGCACTTAGCGCTGACGTCGATTCCAAGTTCGTGAAACAAATTAGAGAGGTATGTAATACGATTACATCCAGAACGTACATTCCGAATGTACCCATTCCAACATTAAAATCAACGCATTGTCTACTTACAATTAAGAACTATCTGCAAATCTAACCCCCACACAACCAGCACCTGACTACATGGGGTATTTAAAAACTGACGATATTCATTTCATCCATCTGCACCGAAAGCCCAAGAATTTTTCTTGGAGCAGAGAAAGTGAGTGGCACCAACCTAGCTAACAAGTATATGAAGAGTGATTAGGAAACCTAGGGATCCATGTTGCACTTTTGGGTGTCGATTCCAAAGATTCGTAACCAGTAAAAGACACTTTATGGCTTCTCAATGTTGAGAGTGACAGTATAGCTCGGAAGTATTGATTTATATTTTAACTAAGAGCCCAGCAAATCCCCACCAAACCCACCACCAAGGAAAGGGCCAGCGGCCCCCAAGAGTCGAGCAGTGTCCATAGACTAGCACCCTTCTCCTATTCATGATGTCAGAGAAGGTCAGGGCGGCAGCCTATAGCTTCCTCACTACCAAAAGTCCAGCGCCAAAAGTCAAATGAAAAACACAAAGTCAAAGAACAAAAAAAATTGGTAAATAGATGCCCAGGTAGATAGGGTGGTTAGATCTCTCTAAAGGTTGTCGTGGTGGTAGTTGTAGTAGGAGAGGTGGCTGAAGCAGGCGCTGGGCAAAAAGAGTGAGATGGAGGTTGTAATTGCAGAGGGGATCACTATTTTTGTCAACCATTCACTTCCACAACCACAACCACCTTTAGAGAAACCTCATAACACATTATTCTTACATATAACTACCCTATCTATTTATATATCAAATTTTCTTTGTATTCTTGGACTTTGACTTTTTTCATTTGAGATTCGGAGTGGGACTTTTGGCAGTTAGGAAGCTTTGGGCTGCTGCCGCCTGCCGCCTGTGTACAATTGGGATTTATGAACTACCTTTGAGCACGATGACACTGTTCAGAATAAAATTCATCTTCCAAGTTGGGAGGAAAAGGGCGTCACTGTAACTAAATGTTAACCAACACAGAGGGAGGGCAAGGCTTGCCTTTGTTCTCATCCTTGAATGGATTTGCAATTTCTCGTACTCGAGCTCTCTAACAGCCGAGCTACTCGTAATACAGAAAGTGATCCTTAAAAAACTATATTCAATGGAGCCCAGAAGATAATTTCCTTTGAAGGAAGAGTGAGAGTGAAGGAAATGGTGAAGGAAATGACCATGATATATATTTCAACAAAGAGTGTTCCTAATCAGCCCGCCGACCGCCAGGCCTTTTTCGGCCTGCATATTTATGTAGTGAACATGTCGAACGAAGCCCAAACGGTCTGGCTAGTTAGAAACAATGATGTCAGCTGCTGGCTCGACGTCCTTGGGTTTTACTACTGTAAAACTTTAACAAGTTAGTTGATCGACGCAGAAAAAATAGACAATGCAACGCGAGTGAAGGTTTACCTTGAGAAACGAGACCCACGTCGCTGCATGTATGAGTGAAGCTGTATTCGAAATTCTCGAAAAGTGTTTGGTGGTTGGTATAGGAGTGGATGTAGACGTGGATGATGGTAGTCTGGCGACGGAGGTACCTGAGTAGCCCTTCTCAGCAAGTTGATCACGTAACGAGTGATGTTTTGGCGCAACACCTTCCCTCTTTCACATGAAAGCAGCGCCAAACACCTCGATGGAACACCGGCCCTCACCGCACTGGTGTGTGTGGTAGAGCTTTAGGATTGTTCGCCAATTACACAGTCCGCTCCCGATCAAGCAACTAACATCTCCTCACAACGTCTCTCTCTCCTTGGCCAAACCACAGTGTTCGAAGCTTCTACGTATCCAGTCTCCGATCCTCCCTCCTCACCCATACATAACGTACAGCCACATCTTTCGAATATAATAGCATACAAGAAACTCACGAAATTTCGAAACACCAACAAAGAATACATCAGGTTGACAGCCCAAACAGTTCAAATCCCCCAACAAACGATTAGGTATTATAAAGTAGCTCTACTTATCTGTGTACAAGCATCAGTAAGTGCTGGGCGGCACCAGTTGTGGTAACGAATCTGACCGGGAATGCTTAGTTGAAAGTCAGCCTATGTCAGTATTCTAACGAATCACACCTCCCAATTCCGCGCGGGCCATCTGCCAGAATAAGTCGACCCTCATACTCGGGTATGCGCTTCTTTGTAGCGAACGAAGTGGATAGAGGATGACGAGGTTTCGGGCCGCGCTAAAAGGATGGCGCGGCACTGGGATTGAAGGATTTTGGGATGTCTTTGATCAGGAATTGGAATTCACAGCTTCTGTTCCTTTCAATGGTAAAGGCGCAATGGTCATCAACGATCTGCATCCACGATTGATTCCTAAGGCCCCCTCAACCAAAATCCGGATTATGCTTACAAACCCATGATACTCCAGGAAGGCACAACCGCAGCATGGATAAGCGCATGTCAAGCCCACGCGACGGATAACCCGGGAAGCCCCACCATCCCACATCCCACCGTTGTGAGTAAAGTAAACACACCAATCACAACGCTTTCCGCCCCTACCCCATCTTTCATCCCCGAACCCTGGGTTAATCCGGTACATTCACGGAATACGGATATATATCATATACATCCCACAAGAAATACTCATACTCTTTTGATATCAAGTGGCGTCTGCATTTCACATGCATTGTTTGCCTTGAGCGAGTTATTGGTTCAAAGCGCTCTGGTCATAATCGGAGCTTTTGCTGCTGCACGGCCATATCCGGTGGAGATAGGCGGTCATTGGATTGCTAAACTCTGATATCCGAAGGGTAAAAATTTAAGGAAACTAAGAGCGAGCATGAAAAAGCCTACCTACCCACCATAGGATTTTACATATATATAACGACATGATTTCCCCGTCAGCCCTTAAGATTTTCTTGGTAGAGAGCTGTGTGTGCACATATATACATACATTCATACATACATACATACAAGAGAGAAAAAAGATGACACCTCCTCACCTCGAACCCCCAGAGCTTTCGCTCCAGCGAACTTTCTCGGGTACAGACGCCGGCGGGATCTTCGGTGGCGACGGCGGCGTTCTCAGTAATACACCTTCGGACATCCAAGGATGGTGTGCGCGTCTTGACGAAGCTCGGTCACGGGATTTGGAGAAGGCGGAGGAGGCGAAGTCACAGAAGTCATCGGAGACAGACTGGGAGGTACGCTGGGAAGACGGCGATACGGATAATCCCAGGAACTTGAAGAAGTGGAGGAAGTGGTTGTGTACGTGGGTTGTGTCTTCGGCGAGTTTATGCGTGTGAGTTGTTTGTTTCCTTATCGCCTGGTGCGTGATATGCGGATGCTAATGTATGATGCCAGAACCTGTGCAAGTTCGATATACACCAGTACGTATACGCAAATTAAGGAGGAATTTGGTATTTCGCAGATGTTAGCGGTATCGGGATTGAGTTTATTCGTGATGGGCCTTGGAATAGGTACCCCCTCCTTCGTTCCCCCCGCTGAGTGAGCGGTCAATTGACACATACCTGGGCAGGTCCCATGATTCTCGCCCCACTATCAGAATTCTACGGACGCCGCCCAATCTACCTCGTCTCGTTCGCATGTTTCTCGTTACTCCTCCTCCCATGTGCACTAGCGCCCAACATCGCCGTCCTCCTTATCTTCCGCTTCTTCTCCGGCATGGCCGGTAGCGCATTCCTTTCCGTCGCCGGCGGCACAGTCGGCGACATGTTTTCGGGCCGGGAGCTCAGCGCACCAATGATGATCTACACCGCGAGTCCAGTATGTCTCACCCCTCAACCGCGCGGCAGTCCACTAACCCCATCCACAGTTCGTAGGACCAGAACTCGGCCCATTCCTCGGCGGGTTCATAAACCAAAACGCGCAATGGCGGTGGACATTCTGGGTGATGCTGATCTGGTCGACGGTTGAGTTTCTATGCATCTACCTCTTCGTTCCCGAAACCTACAACCCCGTTCTCCTTCGACGTCGTGCGGTGCAGCTCCGCGCCTCCACCGGCGACCCATACTACGCGCCCATCGAAAAACTCACCCGCTCGATCCCTCGCACCATCGCATGGTCTTGTCTGCGTCCATTCCAGCTACTATTCTTCGAACCTATACTTCTCCTCCTCTGCATCTTCACCGCCATCCTCCTGGGCGTGCTATACCTCTTCTTCCAAGCCTTCCCACTAGTCTTTGGCAACATCCACAACTTCGACCTTCAAACAATCGGACTAACATTCCTTGGCCTCTTCGTCGGTATGGTCTCTGGGATCCTCTCAGACCCATTCTGGGCACGTATCCACACGCGGATGATCCAACGCAACAACGGAATATCCGAGCCCGAGTTCCGTCTGACCTCTGGGGTATTAGGCGGAATCCTTGTTCCCGTTGGGATATTCTGGTTTTCGTGGACAACATACCCAAACATCCACTGGATCGTTCCTATAATCGCATCAGTATTCTTCGGCGCTGGTACACTACTAGTATTCAGCGCGGTGTTTACATTCCTGGTGGATGCGTACCCACTGTACGCAGCGAGCGCGCTGGCGGCAAATAGTTTTGTACGGAGCAGTTTTGCGGCGGGGTTCCCGCTTTTCTCGAATGTGTTGTATGATAAGCTGGGGTATCAGTGGGCGGGGAGTTTGTTGGGGTTTTTGACAGTGATTATGGCACCAGTTATGATTGGGTTTATGGTTTGGGGGAAGAGGATACGTGGGAGGTCGAAGTTTGCTGGGGGGAAGTAAAGGGGAGGGGGGGGGAAAGGTGGGAAGGATGGTAGAAATAATCAGGAGACTTACATACATGAGAAGATAGATATGATTTACTTGCTACTGGAGGGGGGGTTAATTTTTGCTTTGCTTTGCTTTTATTGTTAGATATGGTATTTCTTTTTAGATATGGATTTGCGGGGTTTTTTTTTGTACTCCATCCCAGATAATGACGCATTTTTTTTTCCTCATTACCATATATGTATAACTGTTACGATTATATATATATATATACAGAAAAGAATCTCATTATGAATCTGCGTGCGTAAATTATAGTCGTGGGGTGATTCTATATTGTAGAGCTTCCTTCCTGCTTCTATCTCCTTCCTGTCTCGTAGAGAGATATATGTGCCTTACTGGTCCGTGCCCGAGTGCAGATGTGTGAACCTTGACGTTATATACCTCCCGTTTATTGTACCTCCATCCTCTTTCTCAAACCCGGCTCCAGTTTTCGCTTCCAATACCTGCTTACCGAATGCTGCACTAACCTATTGTGCGCAAAAGATGGGGAATCATTTGGGGACTTTCGTACACAGTATCAAGTTATTCCTTATTCTGCATATTCCTCCGTAACCACAACTCCCCCTCTCCCCCCACACAGAACTACACCCCCATGATTCCATCCATCAATCCAACGAAAATAAAAAAGGAACACAAAAAAGCAACACTTGCACGCCAAAACACCGCCATAAGAACACAACAAATAATAAACACAAGAAAGTTATGCCAAAGCGAAAACAAAAAGCACAGCGCACGCATATACACGTACACAATCATAAAAAATGCATAAAAACTCATCCCCTTCATTCCATCGCTATCTCCCGGACTCGCGCGTGACTTGCGTCTTCTTCATCTAATGACTTCTCGTTCGTTCGTTCGTTCGTGTTGCTACCCGCTCTCACTCGCTTTGCCCAGTATTGGTAGGAACTTGATTCGCTAGTAGTCAGCAAGCCCGCTGCACCCTTCCGCTTGAGGAGACCACTCACATTCCCCACAATCAACATCGGGATATCAAACACATCCCTCTTAATAGTCCAACAGAATGCGCAATCAACTTTCCCTTCCTTTCCAGCCAAGCCTCCCGATTTCCTGACAACACCTTCCTTCCCGTCCTCCCCTTCCTCCATCGGTGCTTGATATGTCAGTACTTTACATGTCGTCATCACCGCTCCCCTCGAGTCTCCAAATGCCAGTCGTGCAAATTGTTCATAAAACTCGACAACACTTTCATCATCCAGCAGCTCTGCCAGGAACACGGGACGCCTAACGCCGTCTTCGGGTGGTGGCTGCAATAGCCCTGGTGCTGCGCCAGGGGGCTTCACAAACGGCCGGTTGCTGTTTAAATTCCGTTTCTCGCCCAGTAAAACGCTACGCTCCCAGCCGGTGAGCATGCAGAACTCCTTTCCCACACCCACTACCTCCCCGGTACGGCGGCATACGATCGTCGGCGTGCCGCAGGATTGGATAAACCGTTCGTATTCCCATAGTGTGCGTTGGAAGCATTTCTCCATGAATAGCAAGTCGTCGGCTTTTAGGGTTTGAGTGCATGCGATAAACGAGGGGCGGAATGATGCCATGGCTCGTGCGATCCGGAGGAGACTTGGTTTGGGGAAACGCGTTTCGAGCATGTGGAAGAGGCGGTGGTGTTGCAGCGCATATGGGTATGGCTGAGATATGGTGGAGTAGATTTGGCTGGCGTCGTCGGGACGCCGCCGACGCTGGAGTGGCGGATGGTGCGGTTGATGGACGTGTGCTGACATCTGGTGGGTGGCGGATTGCACATGTTGCAATGTTGACGGCTGAGTTGGTCGATTCTGTGCAGAGTTGGGGTAGAAAGATGGAGAGCCTAATGGCCCGGGAGCTTCAGTTGTGTATGTTGTTTGTACAGTCGTCGTTGTTGGGGTAGGGGTGTATGTCTGTCTCGGGCTTTCCACCGGTGGCGAGGGTGATGTCAACGAACCGGGACCTGCTTCAATCATGTACGTATTTGCAAACCCGCCAGATCCATCTCCACCCCCCTGCCTTGCGCTTCTCGATGTCCCCCATGCATCCCCCAAGCCACCCTGCGACTCCTGCGGCGCAGTGAAGCCAACATACCCATCCCCGCCCACCCCCGGAGAATAACCATAAGTAGAACCGGGACCGGAATTATTATTATCCGGCGTCCCCACATTCGTCCCTCCCGACATCTGCCCTAACACTCCAAACTCTAGCGCTCCGTAGTGACTTCCAAAGTTCAAACTCGCAATATCAAAGTTAAATAGTGCAGGGTCGCTAGGATCAAACATTGGCGCCTGCGAGAATGCCTGCTGCTGCTGCTGTTGCTGATCCACTAGCGCTGCACCTGGTGACTCAATCGTGTTGGGATTTATTGTTCCATCTGGCGGTAGCATATCGGTGGTTGCCGAGGCAGCCTGTGACAACTGTGAGTGGTGGTGAGAGTAGGGATACGAGCCGGCGGAGGAGGACGATGGTTGCGGTGCGAACTCTGGGGGGCCGTCGTCAAGTGGCGCATCGTGTAGGTATTTCGCTTTCTTGCGTACGCCGTCGTGGCAGGCATCCTGTAAACCGCGTTTTATGCAGCGTTGGCAGGGACGTTCGTCGCCTGACAGCCAGGTCAGTATGTTTGCGGAGAATGGGGGTGGGGTTGGTGGGTGGAGACAGAAGTAGAAACAAAGTGGAATTACCGCATGTCAAGTGGGCGCGCTGGCAGGCGAAACAGGCTCGTCGCGCCTTTTTCCTCCGAGGCCTTGAGGGGTCTTTGGCATTTGTGCGGGTGGCTGATGGTGGGGCAGAGTTGGAGTTCTGTGATGTTTGCTGTGCCTGCGATAGATCCGCTCCTCCGACACCGCCTCCACCGCCATTGATGGTTGCAAGACTCGACGATATCGGGTTTGGTGATTGTGTGGGCGATGGTTCGGACTTTACCATCGTAATCGTTGCGGCGGAGGCGGAGGAGGAGACGGAGGTGGTGGTGGTAGTGGAGCCGGCAATAGAGGGTGGTAGATTGGTGGCTGACTGTTTCGGAGTCCGAGTCAGTGTCGCGTGCTCTTACTGTGGAATTTGGCGTAGGGCTGAAATTGGCAGGCAGCTGGCAATGAAAAAGAATCGGTGGAAAAACTATCATGGAGGGAAGGGATCGTTCGGCTAAACAAGCAGCAGGAAATGCGTTGGAAAGACCTCGGACTGGCTGGTGCTTGAGGTGTGTGGGTGGGGTACTCTCACAGTTGAAGGCAACGGTGACGCAGATGCAACATTCGAAGGCAATCGGCCAACCACGCACTCGCCCAATGAATGATTGGAGGTAGAGGGGGGGACACTCGGACCGAGGGGGGTCCCAAGAGAAGAGGGAGGGAGGGGGGCGGGGGGGGGGGGGGGTTGTCGAAAGACGGTGAGCGGCGAGGTGGAAGAGGTTCGAATGGTATGAAGTGAAGTGAAGTGACGAAGTGGTGAAGAATTACTCTCGTCTTTTTGGCTCTGCTGAGTATGCCCAAACTAAGCAACTAAGCAAGTAACGCCAACCTAACGTGACCTTGGCCTGCGTCTGTCACCAAGTCAGTAAAGGCAAAAAGCCCGGAGAGTTAGCCGGCCATATAGCGAATAGCAATGGGGCAGGTATGATGAGCGCGAAAGAAAAAAAGTTACGAAGAAACAAAGAAACAACAAGAGATCTGCAGTATGCAAAGAACAGGCAGAAAAGAAAAGAAAAGAAAGAGGAAGAAAAACTCTAGATGCAGGATCTTAAGAATCAGAACCAATTCGAATTGTCCCTCTTAAATCGTGTCCGTCGTCCCACAAAAAAAAACTGAAAAAAAAAATTGAAAAAAGAAGACAAGAGATACAAAGATTTAGCGAATTGATGATTGGCAGCTCAAGCGAAACGTCTGATCATCCTCACGTTTTGTAGCGTAGCTCCCTTTCTATCCACCACTGATATCCCTTCGGTTGAAATCCGGCAAATCCCCAGCCAACCCAACGGCACCTACGATGAAGAGCAACTGAGGGGGAGATACACACCTACACCGCAAACGAAGCAGAGCGAGCGACCGATAGAGAGAGCGTGAGAGAATGCAAGAGAGCAGGAGTTCATCTACTATTGCTGCCAGCTCGGCAATTCACCAGCAACAGCAACACATAATTCGACTGAGTCCATACATGCATCGACACCCCATGTTGGGCTTAGGCGTACTCGCCTGAACAAGGTATGTCTTCTTGGAAACATCGCCTCACGCATGTTCCCGCCTCTCCGGCTCCAAAAAAGCAAGCTACCACTCCATCCATGCGAGCGCTGAAGATGATGGCGACGATGAGGCGCATCGAGCAACGAACGACGACGACAAAGAACGCGATGAGAACGAACGAATGAATGAAAAGGCGCTTTTTTTTGTCAGTGAAGGTTTCAGCGCGAGTCAGTTGATCAGTAATAGCAAGCCAGCTGTTGCCTCTGTGCGTACCTTGCTGTCTTGTCGCTTCTGGCTTTCTTTCTTAGTCCCTGTGTTCCCACCATGCAGTAGTCCAGCTTCCTGATCCATCCATCCAATGCTGCACTCTCGTTCGCCAAATCGCGCAATTACAACGGTCAGGGCAAGGTAAAAGATTATTATCCGATCTTGCGCGCTCATCCATCTCAAACTTCCCCACCTACCCAAAATAAAAAAACAAAAAGCCCTCGTTTTTGCACATGGCTGCACCATCCTGGATATTAAACCCTCACTTCAACCGCAAGATGAGCGCCAGCCGCCATCTCACGTCACCAACTTCTGATCATGACAACCACCACCACAACCACCACCACCATCACAATTCTTCACCCCCATCTGGAAATCTGCGGTTGGATCAAGCCTTCGTTAGGCAGTGGATGCTGAGATAGATATATGGACTCGGCCGGCCGCACGCACGCTCCCGTGCACGCATAGAAGATATTCATAGCACATATATTACCCACCGCTTACACATGGCCGCCCAGGTCCACCCCATCGATCCATCTCCGGTCCATAAACGAATGCGGCGCCTTATATTATTGTTGTTGTTGCTGCTGTTGCTTTGTTGTTGAGTGTTGTTATTATGTGTTGTTGTTGAGCGTCGGCGGGTATCCGCAGGACACGAGACCTAGTTAACCCCCCAAACGACGAGACAACTTATACGGGATACGATTTCCCACTGCGGCCAGCTGAAAAATTTGTCGTTGGGTTGTTCTGGTATTATGGACGGTTTTGGAATGTTGCGGGTGTTGGGGTGGTTATGATGATGACGGTGGTGGTGATGGTGGGTTTAGATCGGCCGAACTTACTGTAACTTCTAAAGCTGTCAGTAACTTGTACCACTCTCTAATACTAGCTACATAGACGTTTGCGCACCACCCAACCTGTTATAGCCACTTTATTTTTGTTTTTTCTAGCCCGCACAAGGCAAAGTTCTTTACATGCCGGGTCCAGACAACCGTATGTATACATAACTACCGGCAGGAAAAGATACCTGATGAATTTTGCCCGAACTTGACAGCTGGAGGGGGTGGAAGAAGTTATTCTTCCCTTTTCAGTAATTGTATTACTTTGCTTTTGTGAAATAACCGTTCGTGGGTCATGTACTATGACTTGCATGAGGTTTCTGTAGATGAATAACCTGGGTATATCGGCAGGGGTGGGTGAATTTGGAGGTTTTGTTTCGGTTGGGCAAGTCCCTTGCCTGCTTTCCGGGGTGCAGGAGAACAGCGGAGGGGAGAGGCGGGGGTTTGATATGCGTTGATCGCGGGGTCCGAATTGAAGGTCAGGTTGAAGAGAAAAAAATTTCTCTTCACTTTTTTTAACTATAAAATACAACCCCCACCTATCGCCCATATAGCCATTCAGATCGAGAGAAGTGCGGTATGTATGCAGAAGTACGTATACACCCATTCAAAGCCATGAGGGGGGACCCTTTCGTTTTAATGCATGGTGGAACAGGGATCCTGTGGAATATATATTGTTCAATCGATCAAAGGACAGAAGCGAAACATAATATTATACACACAGCAACAGCAAGGGTACTCACCGGGGAGCAGGGAACGGGCCGGGTTTATGGGGGGAGCACAATTTTTGGAGAAAGGCGCAATATATCCACACGAGCACGGAGGATACAAATCAGCCGTTGAGGGCTGTTTGCCGGATTACCAGACGTAGCTTTCCCACTAAATACTTACCAAACATACCCTGTAAATTTGAGCCCAATAGAGATTTCCATGATGAGGATCATGGGGTCGCCTAAGTATGCAGAAATTCATGCTTCTCCAAGACTAGCCGATATCGTGAGAAATTTCCTTTTTTTTTCGTTTCGGTGGTGAGTGAGGTATCATGATTAATTACCACGTGCAGTCGTTCCATATAACGGACGTCACCATTCGATCCCGGAGATCCCCAACTTCAGTTCTAGTGTTCTAGTCATCCATCTATGACGCCAGCGGCGCTCAGCATCATAGCGAGAAAACAACGAATGACGAACCACTGAACGCCGAAGACAGTCAGCAAATATTTCAACTCGCAGGAGAGTAGCAATGTTTATTAAACCCCGTTCGCTATCATTTCGGCGTTGTGAGCGCTAGCTGATGGACCGGCCACTACCAAGCTTAAGTCGCCGACTGTGCTCTACATTTACCGTATCATGGTCACACGACTTAAGCCTGACTTCCCGAACCTGCGAGAGCTGAAAGATGCAATAGCAATACAACTTCACGAACCCGCACTCGGGAGGCCAAGAATACCGGCTCCAATAGATATCTCCGGAGTTCCCTCCAGGTCGGCGTCCACCGATACCGTAAAGACTGAATAACACTAGAGTAAAGCTGGGGCACGTGTTCTCTTGCTTACGCACGTACGTTAGTGCTGTGCCTTATATATAATTATGTCGAGTCCTTGTGCTAGATTTTCAGCTTAAGCACGTGGCGATTTACCTATATGGCCGTACTGTAGACGCCGTCGTCATCTGGCATGTGCATATTGGCTCTCGCAATAAAAAATAATATATACAAGACAGAAGCGAATGGAATGTTCTACCGGAGAAATTTTCCGGGAAGGAGCCGACAAGACCTTCCAGTACTTCTTGTGCAATTAATGGTCTCGAGCAAGCCAGGCATACTGAGATTACGATTGACTGTGCACCTTCGACCTAGCTGAGTGAGAGTACTTAGGTACCTTACATTACACGTGGTTTCTGCGGTGCTGGTTTCAGCGACTTTTTTGATACCGTTGTTGCGTGGTTTCGGAGCTGGTCGCCCGGAGCTCGCGAACTGGGAGTGGAGTGATGAACATCACACAAATCCCGCTCTGCGGGTAGTTGTGGTTTTGGTCTATGGTCTGCTTGCATGATTTCTATATCACAGACGAGGATATCGATACTACAGGTCGAGTGTGCTGGGGATGATCTAGACAATGGGTGCCCAAACTCAATTGCAAGTACATACAGTTGGAGACCAGACCTCGGGCCACATGTACCAAGCAGGCTATACCTTCCTGTCAGAGAGCGGGCCTCTCTCTTGCACATGAACTTTCGACAGAGTGGATACCTATGGTTCCTCTAGACCAATTGTTAGACGGAAAATCTTAAGTTCGTAAAGTCACCCGCAATGAGGTGTGTCACGGCTTAGTGATTATGGATCTTCTCGATACTCAACTCGCTGCTCTTACTATTAATGACATTGGAATCTGCTTCCCTCTGCTTGGTGTCCAGACCCATATGTACGTGTACAATATACTCGAGTAGTTACGTGTCTAGGTGTCTAATATCTTTGGTCCATCACGGACAATTTCGCCAGAGATTCCGTTTGACTTGCTGAATACACGCTGAAGGAAGAAAACTCCCAACGGCTGTCTCTTTCTCATGGCCAAGTGAGGCCTCATCAAGGCTTTACAGTCATTCACAACCGGTCACTCGATTACCTGAGCCTCAGTCACCACTTATCACTGAAGAGTATCGAGTGATTGGAAATGTCTGAAACGTTCCCGATTAGCCAGAACCATTGCCGTACCGATGTGCGGTTGTTTCAAGAACTTCTTCCTTGCTACTAGATATCATACTTGTTACTTAGCACCCAAACTGACCAGCCCAATTAGTCCGTGATAGCTGCTGATTACATAAGTAATATTCCAACCTTACGGCCATGCCATCGTTCTGACAAGCCGTCCATGAACGTTCAAAATCAACTATCATAAAAAAAAAAGACTTCTTGTGGACCGTTCAGGAGGTTACACCAAAAACAACCACTTTTCATAGATCTAGCAAACTTCCGTATGTCGAATTTGCCAAGCACAAAATTCCTATGAGGCTATTCATTCTTTTCAATGTTTCTTGCTGCAGTTCGTTCGCCATCCACGAACTCGAATGGCCAGTCTGTCTAACTGTAAAACAGCCTTACTGCCCCAAGGCTCCGTGTTATTAATAAGTAAGCACATACGATCCGTCTAGTACAGTAGATGAACAAAATTCCGAGACGACTACAATATCAACGAAATCATGGTAACCCGAGCTCGCATATATAGTTGCATATGCGCATACAACAAACCACATATATAAGGAAGTGAAGAATACCCACAGCCAAGTGCTAAAACATACAGACACACCCCCCCCCCCCCAAGGAAACAAAAAAGGTAGTAAGTACACACAACGCCCTACAACACATTCGGCAGCGACACACCACACATAAACGGCCTCGCAGCATCAACCCTCGCCCAGTCCTCCCTCGCCTTCCTACACGCCGCATTCGCCGCATTCCTAGCCGCCTGACTACATCGCGGTCTCGGTGGCGGACCCCAACCTTGCGGCGGCATTCTCTTATCCAACATCTTCTCATCCCTCTCCTCCAAACTATTCTTCGGGCACGGCCCCAAAATCGGACATTGCGCTCTCCTCATCAAATCCACCTCCTGGTACGAGAGAATCCTATAACACGGTCCCGGGGTGATCTGTAAAGCACCATACTCAAACCCCAGCTGCCAAATCTGTTTCGTAGGCGTAGAAACCGACGTATATGCTTTTTCCGTCGGCATTCCCAGTGTTGACTGTAGACTTCTCGCAACCCAGAACTGGAAAAACTGTAGACCCAGGCCATCGTCAAGTAGCGCTCCTAGTTGTCCCGCTTTCATCACTGCTTCTTGCTCCATCGAGTTCTTGCTGTAACTAAACCCTGCCTTGCAATACTCAAAAAGGTACTTTGTCCCAAACACTGGAAGACTCCAGGAAACGGATTTGTACTGTGCAGTATGCGTCGTTTCATGCAGTAACAATTTCATTGTCCACCTGAACCCTGGAACGGTACATACGTTGTTTGCAGAATCGATGGTATAGATCCTATTCGCGAACGATGTACCCCTCGCATTCCCAAACCCCACCGGTCGACTAGCACGATATGAAACGCGGATATTGTCCCTCCAAAGACTCCCGTGTTCCGCGGCAATGAAGTAATCTTGATGATCCGTCATGGGAGTACTATACTGGTTCTGTGCTGCAAACAATCCAGCGGCTACAAGATACCCCGGTAACGCACCGGTTGCGAATATCCCACATGCAATATCTGTAGCTCGGTCTCCGAACCAGTCTGCAATGTCTCCGAAGATGTTTCTAGGCATTAACCGCGATGGTGTGGGGGAGAAGGTGCTGAGGTCTTGTTCGTTAAAGATTGCGGTGACAGCGGAGGAGAAGAGGGTGGCGCCCCGCTCGGTCATGTCGGAGATTTTTTCCGGGGGTGTGTCGAATTGCTTCAATATCAGGGGTAATGAGGTTTTGATTGCGGAGACCGCGAGTTTTGATGGGTCGTCGGATCCATCAGTGACTGGGGGTGGTAACGCTACCACGACGGACCGCTGGAGGGAAGGGAGATCGACGGTTTCTTTACCAAAACTGAAGGGGAATTTGGAAACTTCGAATTTGCTGAAATCGGTGTTTTTGAGGTCGAAGGCTGGTTTGGTGACATCATCTTTGAAGTCGACGGCGGGTCTGGTGACAAGGTTGGGTGCCTTCTGGAGTTGGGCGTGGGAGAAGGTGAGGAGGGAGAGTGTGAAAATGAGTGTGGTGATAGCCATGGCTGGTAAAGAGTGTGGAGGGCAATTGCTTGCTGGCTGGTTGAAAATGGGATAAAGGAAGGTTCTTTATATACTCCGCTAGGAATTCACCATCTGGAGAGATTGTTAATTCGAATCCATACTTCATATATACCTATTGGTGATTTCCACAGAATCGTGGTGTTTCTATTTTTCTATTTCCCTATCACATGGGCCTGCTGAATCGTGCGTGATTCATGAACCGATTCTACCCACGCGAGATCAACGCGTGGATTGGTCGGAGGATTTGAAATTTCCTGGGTCAAATTTCCACTTTACCGTGGTCGTGATGTTTTCGTTTAAATTTAACGTTTTGTGCAACCGTATGCATGTTTGTGTATCATAGAGGCACAGCCTACAGCTGAGGATGGCTTGGTATTTTCTGTGTGACGACGTACTGGTGCCTGATTGCTTACTCTCGTATTCCAGGGGAGACGACAGAACTACAGTTCTAGATCTAGAAGATTGGAGTTTCCCGTAGGGCAACTCACGCCTTTGGCTTGTGCAACCTCGAAGACACACGGTACAAAGCATTGCCACTCGCGAGAACAACCCCCTAGAATCACAAATCTAACGCTGGTTGACGAAACTTGGCATTGTAAATCACCACAAGAATACTTAGCTGCGGCTGGCGAATTCATATGCATTTCTCACGCTTGGTTTCTCTGTAGCACAAAAGAAGGAGGTTTGTTCTACCGTCGGATGGATGTAGGCCGTGGTGTACGAGGAGGGAAGTAGAACACGCACTTTGGGAGTGCAGATTAATCCCATATCTTGTAACGCCCGTGGCATGCAGTTGGGGGTCATATCTAATCTTATCTTATCGCTCAGTGGATGAAGTGGTACAGCTCCGTACGTGCGACCACTTGTGCACTTTCGTCAACTATTCTTCCCTCGAAAAAGGTACCAGAAGCTGTGTGTAGTATCTTAGCGCATAGACACGTTATATTATCCTACCTAGATTCTTTCTTTGAAGGTCATCTCACCGCAGCTCACAGCTCACTTCGCCAACTAAGATAGCGGATCCCATCGACTACAATTCAGATTCTTAAGCCAACCAGGGCATAGATAGATATCTACAAATCGGTCAGATTTGGAAGTTCTCCGCTTGGGTCGGCTGTCTGAAAATGGTCTGAAAATGGCCTGAAATCCAGCCTGACCGCTTTGAAACACGGGAGGAGCAAGAAGTGTTGTATTCTATATTGGGTTTATCGAACTACATACCTGGGTGCTGTCTTCAGTCAAACTTTCCCTTACCCACTACGTACGCTATTATTGCTGGCTCTTGAATAGTAGTGCGCATGCAGATTACTAGGCGATACTGAGTCTCGCGATTAATTGCCACCGCTACGGCGTATATGCAGAAGGGGACGAAGGAACGGGAAGCAGTCGACGTAAAAGCGCATTGTGAAAGATGAGCTAGTCCTTCCGAAGGGTTTGGCCACTTTAATAACGCCTAAGAGAACACAGGGACCTCAAAGTTCTGTTATTGATATGGGTGGCGAATGGTCCCGTGAAATCGCGGTCTATCATCGTCCTGAAAACGGGCACCGTGATATCGTCTCTAATGAGGCCACACCAGCTCCATCCCTACGTGGAAGACTCGGTTGATTTTGGTGTGTTGCTGAGCCTCATGCCCGAATCGTTGTCTAGTGATGCGATGTGATTCAGAATCCCCTAGACATGTGATTCGCACGCGGATTTAGGGTTGCTGGTACTTGTGGTGAGTATCCGGGTTAATAACTTTGCGCACTAAAACTGCTTCAGATTAAAGGGCAGAATAAAGGAACCTCCATCAAGTAGTTTGTTTGGTTTCACAGTCGTTGCTATCCTGAATCTAGCTGCTTGGCTTGTATCAGTGCAATGTCGATGAAATACCTACAACGGTTAAAAGGTTGAGGTGTCCCTTCGCTCTCTCGCACGAATGGAAAGTGATGATTGTAATTTTTACTACGCCCTTTCTGAGGTTCTACAGCCTGCTTTCTTTCTTTCTTTTCCATCTGCCTCTTCACAACTCATCATCTCGGTCAGCATCGGCCGGCCCCGATTTCCCTGAGCCCATCGGTGGCGAATGAATTCATACGACAAACCAGCAAGCGAACAAGCGAGTAGCTAGCAACATCTGACCACAGGAGAAATACGCGGCAGGCACACTGCCCCACGGCAGGCGTCCATCTCGTCTCGCCGCTTTCGTCTGGACGAATATATTAATGTCACGGTGGAAAATTTGCCCGGTGCACATGCGTGCCTAAATGAAGGTCTATAGTTTGTATGTATTCTTGGGAATGGATGGCAGCTAAATTATGGCAGGAACGGTGGGAGAAGGACTTTAGATTCCCCGGGCCGAGCAGTTTGGCAGATAGTAATCGAGGTCGAGTGCTTGCGGAAGTGATTCGATCATCATCGTGGATCATACACGCCCTCTTAACACAAAACATGCACGCACATCCTCTTTCTCACGCCTTATCGGCCTAAGCACGCTGATCGCTACCTGGGACCTCTAGTGGTTACAGTTCCGAGGATATCCCCACTGTGGTGTACTATTTGGAGTACATACCTGCTCAAACGTTCAGGAGTCGAAGCATTCCTGCAATTTCTCGCTCAGCGAAGGACCTGCTGCCAAAGACATTTGGATGAGGTAGATCCTGGGGCTGGGGTGATCCGTGGCGAAGGGTTGCTCTCATGTTTTTTGTAGAATGCACCACAAATCATTCTATATACTAGGACGAACGGCATGTCCCCATTTCCTAGTAGACAAGAGATCCGCTAGCATGCCATGAAAGATGAGAGTTTCTAGCTGGACCCCGGGAGAAGTGATCAGAAGCTGAACTTCAGGCGGTGATTTCTGAAGATTGGTTCAGTAGCACTGTGGAAGAAGCGACGCTAGATATGGATTCTGAGGCGGCCGGTGTGTGTTATGGCTGGTGCGAACCTTTATGCGGCATGGCGCTTACTTCTTTACCATAGACATTACAACGCAGAGGAATGCGCCTCAGTGTTTACGCCAGGTGATATTGGGGTTATCACACACGCGGTGTTAGAGATGGGCCAGAACGCCACAGTATAAGTTACGGACGTCGACTGATGGATCTACCTACATTTGTCGGAAATGGCCACGGACGTGTACGCCTTCCACACTGAAAGTTCATTTTTTGACGACTTGTAATGTGAGCTGACACTTGCATGGTAAACGAACGCTCTGTCAGCGATCAAGTGGCTTCGAAATCTAGAGAAGGAACTGCAGCTGATCTCGGCCGAGAGAAAGTTCGACTACTGTACATACACCATATACGTGCGAGTGCTAACTGATGAATAATCAGGTTCTGCTAAGTTGTGGTGAGAGTTGGGCTTGTGGGTGTACGAAACCTGGCGTTCATCATCATTATCAGCGAGTCTACAGTCCGTGTAATATATTATTACAACATGCCTACTGGAGGGACCGACATCTAGGTACAATATGTTCAGACCCATATACGTTCACGAACACACCCCAGTTCGCAAATTTGGCCTATTTACAAACGGGAAATCGATACTTAAATGCACTGCATGGTTTTATCGGGATCGAGGAAGAACAGAAAAACCCCACTGAGAATGATCAATGACTCGAGATCTTTTGTGTGCATTAGGTACACGTGGAAGCCTTGTCCATCACGAAGAAGCAAAATCGCTTTGGTGATCGAAAGATTGCTTGATATCTTTGACTTCAGTTGTTCGCAGAACCCGAACATTTTCCTCGTTGGCTATATTCTATTAAGTATTTGGGGGCCAGCCAGGCTATATAACCACTTTTGGATGGAGTTCTCCAAAATTGGGTCCAATAGTTCCACCAGTCTGGACGGTCCCGGTCTGGGGTAGGGCTCAGTCCGGTCCGGAAGGTCAGACTGGACCGGGCCCCAGACTAGCAGTCTAGGACTGGGCGGGCTTGGTCTGGACCAGTCCACACACTTGCAATTTCGACATTGTTTCTTAGTCAAGTACCACTAAAAACATGACTCATCCTTACTTTTATTGCTGCCTACCTCTGAATACCCACTTTGGGCGAATCATGACAGTTCTGTCTGTATATTCAGTGCCATTGAGATATGTTTCCCCCATTAAAAGACCGATACAGTCCAGGCCAGTTTAGTCTAGGTCCAGAAAAATTGGGGATTGGTCCGATCCCGATCCAAAAATTACTCGGACTGGATTGGACTGGACTTGGCCCAATGCTGGACTGGTGGAATCATTGGTTGGGTCTGTTCATGCCGAACTTTCGCTGGCATGATCAATCACTCATACATTTTGGCAACATCGCATATCGCATTGCTCCGTTGTCGTACCTATTTGTATCTGTGGTATGTATACCCGAGAGAAAAGGAAAGAAAAAAAAAGAGCCGCCTATATATGCAAATTGATGTAGAGTACATATACTTATCTATATGTATTGCCAACACTCATGTCTCACTTTGCAGGATTAGAATGAAGCTGCCATCTCTTCATCATGTCCCGGTCCCCCGAGATGCTACGGGTAATAGCGAGCCGTCGGGGTGAGATGGGGTGACGGACACTAAGACTCGAATCGGATCACCAAGGCTGTCGACTCAAAAATCAGACGTGAAACTGACACAATACTTTGCTGTCATTGTTTGGCATTACTAGGGCTTACATACAAAACCGCCGCTGAAGAAGATATTGTTACGGCTGGGGAAAGTACAAGAGATATGTGGAACTGAGTAGAACCACCAGAGAAACCAACTGACCAACCACCCAAGAATCGTGCCTGAATCGAGTGGCGGGCTACTGCGAGACAGAACCAGAGATAGAAGTGGATCTTGGTATCGCAGACACTTGGGAAAAGGATTTGAAACTGAGACAATGAGTGTTGGCAATACATACTTCACATGGTACTATATGTAAGTACCAGGTACAAGGAAAATGCACCCTCTGAGACATGTCACTCGCAGCAGTTTTTGATAAAAGTGTCTAGGTACATGCATATATACGAGTTTTGTGTGGCCTCGGGGGCTAGGAAGTTCTACCGAACTTTGCATTAATCTGCCTACAGGAAGCTTTGATAGAAAGGCCTCGAAGACGACATTGGTGCACGGTATCTTATCATTCGGAGAAATATCCATTAATGCATTGTTGAATAATCGACAGGGATACTAGCACACAAATAGCCTAGACTAATCCTCAAAACCCCCATCATGAACCGTGGATCGCAAGGAAGTTTTTTCATCTGATCGGCAGTCCATGTCCTCTTCTACTCCTCGGGAGATATGTTGTGCATGCACAGGAGCAAGAAAGTAGCGCGATTTGAACTTGTACACAAAGAGAGATTGCGGGGATGATGTAATTGCGGTGAGAGTACTGCACTGGGATAGTTGCCCCTGGGCAGAGCAGATTCGTTATATTGTACCGGGCTTTGAGGTTACAACGTCACCTGTCACCTTGAAAAGATTTTATTGCATTTTTGGTCCACTCTTGTCCATTCAATAATAGAAAAAAGTGTCACGTCAAAAAAGTGTTGTAACCTCAAAGGTACAGTAAAGGGACGACTGCGGTGTACTATATTTTGCGGATATTGGCATAGTGCGTTTTCTGCGATATGAGCATCGCATTTACTGTTGGCTCCTCAAAGAAACTGCCATACAGTTAATCTAAAATCTACTAAATGTGTATTGCTTCCGCGGCTCACGCTCGGTCTGTCCGCGGCCAGACCTCCCCCTCGCGATCGTTGTTGTCATCCTCGGGCTTTTGTCCACCAAGACTCGCCCAAACCCCTTCAGGGTCCAGATAGAGATTATACAAACGAGGACAGCCAATCAATTCCCTCAAAGCCTACCCTAAACTTCAAGGCATTACCATCAGACGCTCGGCCAAAACTACAAATGAAGGTAGCGGATTCTCAGAGGGTGTGACTTTAGGCTGGTACCCGGGTAATGGCGGGATCGGGGTACTCCCATGGGAGATTTTGTATGGATCCGATTTCCCGAAGACGAGATCATCTATATTACCTTGTTATTGATCTTCTTTAAGCGATGTATCGAGGGATGAATAGAGATATATGGCCATGGGCAACTTGTAGGCGCACTGATGAAGATCTCTATCTTTCAAAACCCCATGTATCCCTACTCCCAGAAGAAAATATAGTTTATTTATACACCTCGAATATTTGTACTGCAACTTGTCGTCACACTTCCTGCATTACTCTTACTTAGTATCCACTCCACTCTCCTTTCCTTCAATTTCGGCCTCCTGAAAACGTGTTTCTGTCGGCGATTACAATATCCCGTCTGTTCGCTGTCCGTTGCAATTGTCATCGTCTTTGTGTTTGTTTGTTGCACTTTTTTCACACACGGGCCCTCTACATTATGCCATGCTTTCCGATCCCCTATCTATCCATAGGCTCAGAAGAACCTAGTTGTTCTGATTTCAATATTTTTTTTGGTTTTCCTTTCCCCCTTTTTTGGCTTATATAAATAGCTGCCGAGTAAATTTTCAACCCTCTCTTGGCAACGGGGGGGGCGAACGAGATCGGCATCGCGCGGTTGATTGGGAATGCAGGTGCCATCGATTACCTGTTAACGCGGTGGGGAAGATACGGAATATGCCGGACGGCAGTGGCTTTTTTTCTGTCGGTCGACGTAGCTGGCTGGGCTGGTTGTACCTGAATATGCACACTTCCGGGAAGCTAAGCTTTATCAGCTGTATTGTGTAGGGTTGTAACGTACTGTGGACTTTAGGTGGAAATTTTGTGGTCAATGTTAGTGGAAACGGGCACTTTCAATCTAGAGAATGAGGGCTTATAGAAATTCTGAGTCCGTGAGTTTCAACTGACATATTGCCAAGATATATCCGATTCCAAGTTACCCACTATTGGGCGGGGATATGATTAAGCGGCGCGCGGCAGAATACTGTACACGCGCACCAACTTGGTAAGGTCATATTCGATATCGGAATCGCGCCCCATGAATGGTGGCCATCCAATGATAACTTTACTTGGGGATTGGGACTCGAATGCAGGCGCCTTAGAGTTTCTTTTCTTTGAAATTCAGCAACTGTGTGGTTGTCTCTTTTCTTCTTTTTGATATGAACTAATTTGCTGCGGCGGTGGCGTCTGTACTATAACTCCACATCTCCACATACCCTTGTCCTAAGGATATATGTGATAATAAAGAGCCACCCAATCATATTCATGACACTCACAGTTATGTTATCGGCGTCATATGACATGCAAGCCTCAGTTGTACCTGAATGGACGAAGGGGTCGAAATAGAGTAAGTGGGGGCAGTCGAATGCGGGGAATAGCATATAACGGTCAGTCGGTGGTGGTGAATGTGATGAGAGATGCTTTTTCCTAAGCTGTCCATAGTCAATCCCATATGGTAACTAGAGTATCGACATTAAATATCGCCAGTCAACTTGCAACCCCTAACCCATATTCATTAACTCTGCTTGAAAGGCTCGGTAGGTAATGCCGGTTCATGTGCAGCGAAACGGAGGTTGGAAGTGAAAAATGTGGTGTCACGAACGGAACATGTCTTTAAGGGCCGCTTGGTGGGGTGGTCGGGTCACTGCATGAAGATGGCAGTTTTGTTTTGAGATCGATCTCTTGCACCTTCGCGCCTAGAGT
Source organism: Trichophaea hybrida (assembly GCA_015178995.1). NCBI lineage: Eukaryota > Fungi > Ascomycota > Pezizomycetes > Pezizales > Pyronemataceae > Trichophaea > Trichophaea hybrida. Next base: position 11,905 of record WHVE01000921.1, on the reverse strand, counting down.
TCAATAGGTCTAAAATTCAAGAGATTTAAAGCCTTGGAACCTTAAAAAACCGGTTCGGTTCTCCGCTCCAGGCCCGCCTAATTATAAGCCCTATGATCGAACCCACAATGACATAAGGGTGCTGGATGGCGCGAAGGGTGGAGACTTACGAGTACAACAGATGTTGTCACTGTACAAAGAATTTGGGCGGCAAACGAACTATGTACTTTGGTCAGTAATCAATCGTGCGTAGGAAGTACGGTCGGGATAAATAAGCACATCGGTATCTCCGGCGATGCGAGGGACTCGGTCGGTACATGCCAAGCAGTGCCATCGCCATATTAATCTGAATTGATTTTCGTGAACTTTCATGAGTCAACACCTGTTTTTCTCCCAAAAGAAACACATCTCGTATGTATAAATTGCGTAGCTACTTATCGTAGGCCAGCCACGTTTACGTGCTAATTCCACAGCGGGCCTATCAGGCAGTTTAATTGGCACTTGGCTCTCTGCCGTGGTTCCCGTTGTCTGAATGATTTTGTGGCTGTGAGTCGGTCCTTATCGCTGTCCAGATCAGATGGCACATTCCCCCCGCGCATCCGAAGATATTGGAAAAAGTTGAAGAGACCTGTGTCTTTGTACACCTGATAGACATGCCTTGCTATCGAACGGACGCCTTATGGATGAGGTAGAAGTGAGACATCATTGACAAAACCCAACAGCAGCTAGTGGACGGGGCAACCCCCCGAAAAGGGGAAACCCCCGATCATCCCAGCACAAGCTTCACACATTTGGGATCTTGGCATCCCGGAGAAAGCGCAGAAAGCGGAAAGCTAAGAAAGCCTGAAGTCCGTCTGTGCGCCAAATCCCCCTCATTCCGCTACAACTCGTATCCCAGCTATCAGTACACGTACTAGCCGTCCAAGGGCGAACCAGTGCATCATTTATATCCCCAAAAAGTAATCGCTGCGGCTAAAGCCCTCCAGATTTGAGATCAACCTCCTAAAGGAGATCTAAAACCTCGAGGTTCATCAAGGTTTCTTTTGGTGGCAGGGAAACATCAAGCTAGCGGAGGACTTCCTCCTGTGTACTGGTACAGGAGGGTCTTACATACACTGTTGAGTCGTTGAAGAACTTGGCTAGTCAGCCAGACTTCATTTGACTCGTCGAGAGACGGCTGATCTCTTCCCTTGCTGTTAATACGGCCGTATGTCCCCCCTCTACTCTAGACTTTAACGTCTCTTTCCTCCGGACTGCAGACATTTCTTGCCCATTGTTTGTGTGGGACTATACTTCGGACGCGCGAAATGTGGAACAGAGCATCGACTTCGTAGTCTCTAACACTATCCACCAACGCGGATTTTGTCTTTCGTTTATTTACTATTATCTATTTTTCTATTTATCTTTCTATTGTTAAAAGAAAGAACGTCCTTCGGAGGAAGTGTATATAAGCGTATTAGAGCTTAAGCTGCATTTCGGTCAACTAAGAAAAACATTGTGGGAAAAGGGATAATAATCGACATTTGCTTCGTTGCCATCCTTCCCCGCATTATCCGACTCAACTACATTGGGGCTCAACCAAGAAACACCATCGGACGAAGACTACCATATCTGGGCAGAGTTCGCTGAGAAGCCAAATCATTATATACTTCTCTGTAAGTCGCAGTTCCGCCCTAGTAGTCTGCACACCGCACAGATTATAACGATGGCTTCTCTAGTATCTTGTCTCCACCTTGTTTTCCGAGGATCATCATCATCATCCTCATCAACATCGAAACTTGTTCATCCTTCAATCAATACACCGACAGGAGGGTTTGATTGAACATCGAAAGGGCTTTTTGCCATTTCGCAATATTAAAATCTACAGTTTCTGGAGCCGGGCATGTATAGCTCTGTGTTTATGTACGACAGCGCGTTATCACCTCACAAAGCACCGCCTCCACCGCCGCCAGTGCCACCAACGGCATCAGAAGCTTGCCGAGCATTCCGAGGTACATCCAGAAGGAAAAGAAGGACAACCAAGAATTCGAAGGGGGGTCTTGGGGTTGAGATCGGCCGAAGATCTACTTCAGTTTGGGGCAAAAAAGCGAAACACATCATACACCCATCAGCCATCCGCCATGATTACTACAACCACCCCGATGCTGAATGCCGCTTGCCTTCAAAACCCCGCATTTGTGCGTCCTCGAAACAACTCACTACTGCGGAAGACCGCGACCGCGGGAGAATGGTGGCCAGAGGTGCAGTCCATCTTCGGCGCTAGTATCATCAGTCGGTTTGCAACAACATGTGTTTGCTTCGCCATCTTCATCATTTCAACCTCGATCCAGCTATTGTGGGGGAAGTTTACATTTTGGAGAGTTTGTGGTGGACTGGCGCTCACGATGGTTCTGTCTGCTGTTACTCCGAATTTCATAGATGGGATTTTTGGATTTGGGACAATGGGAAAGAGGGTCGGAGGTTGTCCAGGGAGGTTTCGACCTATGCTTTACTTCTGCTCGACGACGCATGCTCGGTTCGCTCCGACGAAGCATAGGTTTAAGTATCCATTGCTTTATGTGGGGTTTCCGGTGACGATGAAGGGAACTGTTGGGGGAGGAAGCTTACTTTCAGTTAAGCCGAGTGTATCGGAGATCAAGAGGGTCGAGAGCGTTGGAGGGAGCTTGAAGGAGTGGTGGACGATATTCACAGTGGACCCATCCAAGTACCTCAACCCAGAGCTTCCATTTGATGAGAAGTTACACGATGTGCTCATCGGCCATGTAAGTTGCCCCTGCTAGTATTAACCTAAACCACCCAAGGCTGACCTTGAGCCAGGGCTTGGATCCACTACACTACCCTTTCGCCTATCTTGTAACCACACCCTCATTCCTAGGCTACTCCTTCAATCCAGTCTCCTACTATTACCTCTATTCCGCTACCCAGGAGTTGAAACTTGTTGTTCTTGAGGTTAACAATACTTTTGGCGAGAAGCACGTCTATGTTCTCCGCGCCGACAGCCCGGCAAATCCCCCGGCCCGGAAAGGTTACGCCTTCGCCGGAACTATGGAGAAGGTCTTTCACATTTCATCCTTCAACCATCGGTCCGGTTCATACGTGATCCAAGTCAAGGACCCATTACAAAATACCGACGATATGAGGGTGGACGTACACATGACTGTATTTACGAAAGAAGGCACCAAGAGTATGGTCGCACGGGCATTCTCGAATTCAAAGAGCTTCGATATGTTGTCGGGAAGTTCGTGGCAGGGGTGGTGGATTGCGCTGACTTGGGGATGGAATAATTTTCTTGCGTTACCGGAAACCTTTTTTGAGGCGTGGAAGCTATACCGGAAGAAGACGGTTGTTCACACGAGACCTGAGCCATTAGCAGGAAGTAGGAGGAGAGCGGCAACAAGGGCAGAGAGGGAAATGCAAACACTATTTTTGGCGTATTTGAAGGCGAGGGTTTTGACGTATGGAAGTGGGTTGGAGGTTAAGATTACGCTTCCAGAGTCTGATCCGCAAAAGACTCCACCGCAGGTGTTGTTCTGTAATCGGGAGGATCTGGAAGGGGATGCGGAGAAGGTACATCTAAGGGTGTTGAATCCTAGGTTCTTTTTGCGATTCTTTGCGAATCAGGATCCGGTGCAGACATTGTGGTTGGATTATACTACCAGCAAACCAGAGCTGCGGCCAGTAGTTATCGAAGGTGGTAGCATCAAACTCCTTCGAAGAATTCTTTCTCCCAGCAGCGGCAGCAAGAAACGAAGAGCAAGATCATCATCATGGACATGGCGCATCATCAGTACCCTTCGAACCTGGAAAACCTTGCGAGAGGTTACCGCCGCCAGTCGAACAATCCCTACCTCAACACCTCGAGTTCATCCTTCAGAGTACTTCAACAACCTTGACGAATTCTACATCAACGGAAATTCGGCCTGCCCAAAAGCTCACAGTATCTACAAATGGAAAGTGTTACATGCCGTGTTAACGGATGTAATTGGATTTGGAGACGCGGGAAATCTTGAGTTGTATACTGGGATACTCAAGGTTGGAGGGACTATTGGAACTGTGGTGTCGGTGATTGTGGCTACTGCATACCATTTTCTTTAATTCATTCTACCCCTCCATTTTTTTAATTTCTTCGTACTAAGGGGTAGATTCATCTTTTCCTTGACACACTCACTAGTACCTAAATTTCTCCACTCATTATCTTTCCTATCATCAACATATCATCTGCACCACTGCATTGTTTTCTTTCTTGTATCTTGCTTAGGGATTCATTTATCTTTGTCATTTGTCATTTTTTTGCATCATGGGCGCAACAGCGGGGTGGGTTGGGTTGGTCGGGTCCTAATTAGTTACGTATATCACGCACTTGGGTGGGATCTGGGAGGGGGAGGTACATTTTGTCTTTTTGGCGTTTTGTGGATGATTACTTTTTTATAACTTAATTCTTTTTGGAGAAAGTAGGGTATGAGGAAGATTTCTGTTGTATATATTTTTTGGGGGAAAAGTTGGTGTGAATTTTTATATTGCAGCTGGATTGTACTTAGTCTGGATTGGAAAAAGGCAAAAGGAACAGGTGAATATTGAAAAATATATCTAGTGTATTTTGTCTTATCAAAAAGTCGTTGGAGTGCGATAACGAGTGCGAGTGCGAGTGCGAGTTATTTGAAGTACATCGGTACTCGGAGACTGATCTCGCTGATATCCTGTTGCTTCGCGAAATATGATTGGTGGTCTCGATTTAGGACCAATCTCGAGTGGGGCCAAAAGCTCTGCTAGGTCTAGAGCGTTATGCATCACAAGCTGTATCTGTCATCCCGCGGCCGCGGCCGTCATAATGCAACACTTGTCGCCAGCGGACCTGCATCGCGCGCGCTTCACAGCGCCGCAAAACTGATTTGTCAGATTCCTACCCAAGCGCGACGTCAGTTGTATATTCAGCCGAGGGGTCTGGACTTCATGGTAACTCACTCGAGTCACTAGTCAATGAAGCGTCGAACGATCTTCGAACAGTAAAAGTCACTTCGCGCTAGTGCCCGGTCACTTTTATACTACAATCTCACTACATAAACAACCGATATCATGGTCATTCCTGCTTTCCAATGAAATTTTCTGGTTCTCCACTGAGTTATACTTCATGTGTAACTGCCTCGTACCACTCTACTCTAGCTTTTACTTTCTTTACAAGCTCATAATCCAGTAGTGGGGGTGACCATGTGGAAATCCCTGGTACTGTAGTTTTGCTTGTTTTGTCCCTGAGCTCTCTTGGTAACCTAAGACCGTGTGAGCGACGAGTTTGCACTGTTCATATCACGATATCGCCGTTACTAGTGGGTTTTAGGGTCCGCATTGGCTAATACCGCTGGGGAGTGAAGAATTGACTGGCGTGAAGTGACTGTCAACGTTGACTGTTCGGAGACACAGCGATGCACAGCGTTTATGTGATGCTATGGCGCGCATATATATCTTTTAGAATGATGGGCTACAAAGTGCTTACAATGGCTCCTAGCATGGCCGATAGTGTGTGTGGGCAATTGTGCTAGTAGAGGGCCGTGGCCATATCTCTCCGGATGCATTGGGTGTTGAGTCTACTGCCATAAATCGACGCAGCGTATAGCGGCAGTTATGAGGCGCATATCTGCCAGGGATTCTGCCGCAGCCGACATGCCGAACCAAGCAACTGGAATATGTTCTACTGCTAATGGGTCCCAATAACTCTGAGAAAATCAATCAACTGGAAAACAGTACACCTCTCATTAGGTTTGAAGAAAAGCCCTGGGCTAATGTTTATTTCAGGAGAGACACACCACATATCCACATGTTTCAGGCACATCCTCTGGGTATATTATGCATCCCCGCGTGTACATTACTTGCTTTGGTTGGTACCCTCACCTTTCCCTGACGGCTAAGCTGCCAGTAGATAAGTAAAAATCCAGATTTCTGGTGTCCAAGTCTCAGCCTGACAAATTGAAATATGTGCGACGCGGGAGGAGTCTGGCATGAGCACAAGAAGGGTTTTTGAGGTTCCCATCGCCCCCCAAAAAGCGCCCAAAAATTTCCTAGGAAGCTTCGTGATCAAAAAACACCCACTTATTTCGCACCTTCTCCGATATCACTCATGCATAATCACTCGAATACGTAGGAGCGCAGGATGTTACTTTGTATGGTGGATAGAAAAGATGATTCGATTATCTAGAGGAGAAGGAGAGAATAGGAGAAGAATTCGTATATGTATGGGTCCGAGCGGAGGAGCTTGGACCAGCTCCAGAAGCAGTCACTAGGGCAGGGCTGCCCGCACCCACAAATGTCTATTTACAGCAACACAGGAAGATCACCACTGTCAAAATACCCAAAGTAACTATGAGTGCTTATACACAGCCCGCTTTGTTCCTGGGAAGCAGAGATAGTGGAATACATAGACCTTTAAAGGATCCCTGAGTGGAGAGCACTTGATTCACGCACGCATAAGAGAACGTAGACAGAGTACTAACTTAATTAGAATGAAACCGGAAGCTGCTTCTCAAGGGGAACTCTAACTCATTGAGACGTTGTGGGATCTCCATTACGACCGGGTGAAGAAGTAGGTTCTGGGTGGGTGAAGATAGGATACACAGAGATCTTTACAGACGGGAGTTTGGAGGCATTTCCACAGCACACTACGTGCCAGGGGAGAGAAGGGTATATACATGCTGTAATGGGTCGTTGACTACTGTCTGAATCCCACTGTTCCTTTAGTTTTGGGGTTTGAGCCCAATTCTAGAGCGTGAGGACGCACAATTACTTGCTTGAGACAATTTCTGATAGCTATACTTACTCACAACCACAATCTCTGCCGCCCCAAACCATCCTTCTACCTAACATTATACGTCGTCATTCCCAGACCTCCCCCACATCTCCCCATTCTTCGCAACTGGTCTAAACTTCTTCTCCTTCCCCTTAAACATCGCCTCCTTCGCCTTCTCCTTCACAACCTCAAACTCAAACTCCTTTTCCGGCAGCAAATCATAAACCTTTCTCGCATACCCTGGTTCAATATTGTACACCTGCGCCAGATAGTTCTCTTGAATTATAGGATAATGTACCGATGGCGGTATTGTAATGCAGATCCTTTCGATCCTGCTCGCTCATTACACGTGTATATAGCCCCCGTGCTTGTTCATACTCTTCGGGTGTGTCTTCTGAGTAGCTGTGGCTTTGTCGAGAAACGATGTTGTCTTCGACGGCATATGGCGTCGAAGCACAGTCGGGTCGGAACTTGTTGACGAAGCTGTTGGGAACGTAGTGCGGGTTTCCACCGGTGTTTGCGTCGCTGCAGAGGGGGCCGTCGAAGTTTATGGAGTAGTAGGAGTTGGCCATGAATTGGCAGTTGACTGTAGGAAGGTTAGTTTTTTAGGAACGAGGTTGTTTTTGTTTTGCTTGTTTTATTCATACTGTATTCACTCTTACTAGAGTATGACAGAGTCTAACAACACCTCCACCTCCGGGCGAGCCGGCTAGATGGCGGAGCTCCCACTCGCTACCCTTCGTCCCCGATGACTGGGAACGATGTTGTAGATGGTTGCTGTTGTTCACCAGGTACTTGGTGGGGTTGACACCAAGGCGGTGGTATTGGGTATCGCAGTAGAAGAACATGCGGAATTGGAGGAGAGGGTCTGGGCTGTCTTCGACCCCGAGAAACTATTGAGCCGGGAGAAAAGGCTGCCTGTTCGACGTCGCGGGTGGTAATTCTCTGGATTCTTGTTCAATACGAGTTTTCCGACTTCTTGCATCTTCAATCTCGTCCGTCAGCCCATCGATAGTGATTGCACTCTGGTTGGGGTTTTACCGGGAACTGTGACCTAGGCCAAACTTTGGTAACATCGAAAGGATCAAAACCCACTTTTCCGGATCCGCCTACATAATCTACACCTTCATAGTCCAAGTTGGCGACTCGCCCTTCTCAATAGTCTACCAGAGGTCGCACTTCGCAAAGTCCGGATCTTCACCAGACATCTGGACTGCTTCTGGCCACGTGAAATCATTCCTGCCCTTGGGCCCTGGATGGGATCGCGGCAGAAAAATATAGACTATTATGTGGTGTTAGAACTAAAGATCTTGACCCATACATATCGGGAGAGAAACGTACCCAGTTTAGACCAGCGACATCGTAGTTTCCTTCCTCAGTATAGTGTTTGATGGTGAAGCCACGATTGCGGCCCGAGTCGGGAAATTCCCGCCCAAATGTGACGGTGGAGAAACGAACGAAGACCGGTGTTCGTTTCCCAGCCTTGGAGTTTGGGCCACATCAGCACCAAGCCTACCTCACGACATGTTTGGAATCTACCTTCGTGAGATGGGACATATCGTGAGTAGCCTCGAAATAACCAAAAGCACCAGAACCGGCTGGATGAACCATTCCTATTTCTTCGTTAGTGCCCCATCTTCACCGGAAAAAGATATTAGAAACACACTATCCAGCGTCTTGGAACGATTGAAGGTCTGCTGCTTCTGCAGCAGAAACGTATCGCTCACCAGAGGGATACCGCCGACATTTTTGGAATGCACAGCATCCGGCCACGAAATACCCTCGTTATTGGTGAAGTAGGGGGCATCATCTTTTCTCTTCCCGCCGTCTATGACACCTGTAATCTTTGCTGCCACCACTGCGGGCCCGTCGTTGGCATACATAAAGGTGGAAGCCTTTTGCATTAAGCGCGGGTCTGCGCCGGCAGCGCTCATGGCCGATATATTGGACGGCTTGCAGTTGATTAGTGAGTGGATTCTTGCTGAATTGGGGCGTGTTCTTGTGTTTTGGAAGGACATGAAAAGGGCTGGAGGGTATTGGAATTACGAGATAGTATATAAAGAGTTGTCAGTATGTTCGACGGCTATTTTGACTGTAAACGTGCGAACATGACGACATCACGATACACAGTCTGGAGTTCCAACCCTATAGGTATCCAGATTTTCGACCAGAAAGGAATCAATTAACAACTAGATGATTATGGCCGTCTGCTGACTGTACGTATGGACGATAATGTGTTCCGTTGTTCTTGTGCCGTAATCCTACTTTGTCAGTGCTCCAGGCAGAGCTATATGGCGAAGGCCACAACAATATATTTTCTGTTCGATTATATGGCGCCGAGCTGTAGAACGCTGTAATAATGCCTCTTACGGACATCAGTTGCACTTCCATAGTATTAAGATGGTAAAACAATGGTCCAACAATCACGATATCGATGTGCGCATTTTTAAGATTGCAGATCCATTGATATAGGAGCTCATGGATAAACTTTAGGTGTTTTACTCCAAGTTACAGATACTATGTAGCTATAAAAGAACCAGTTCGAAGTGGTAGCGAGTGAGAATATATGTTTACGAAAGAGAATTGCTACACCACCCATTCGGATGCTTATTTCAGTGTAACGTTTCGTGAGCGGCCGGCCATTGGTGAGATAGAGGGTCCAATACCCAAGATCCTGTGTTTGCTCAATAGAGTTGCTCTTCTTTCCGTCCCTTCTGAAACAGCCCTGCACCGATCTCCTCCCCTTCCCTTGACTCCATTTCCTGTATCTTTCGCATGAGGCTACCATTTCAGTTTAGAGCAAGGTCTAGAGTAATACATCCAGGAAAGAGTGTACCTAGTAGCAATGCTAAGCCTTGGGGGACTGTAAATGGCAGTGCCTTTCTCCTCGCAAATCCTCCTCGACGTTGTACCAAATCGCAAAAAGCGTGTGTAGTTCTTCTCTCCGTCCATCATCATTCCTTCGTAGTCCTTTCCAGATAATACTGATCCCTCTTCTCCATCCTCTCCCTCTCTTGCCATTTCCAAAACCCCTCTCCCCCCTCCCCAAACCCTTCCACCGTCATCTCCTGAAACTCCCCATACTCCTCCTCATCCTCTTCCACCTCCGCCACATCCTCAACCACAAACCTCGTCCCCGTCGCAGTCCCAAACCCAAACGGAAAAAACTTCTTCGCTCTTGCCGCTAGCGCCTGTTTTTTTCTAATCTGTGCAACATGTCCAAACAAACCTTCATCATCCTCATCCACAATATGACGCACATTATCCTCCCCCCAATCCAGATGCATAACGTAGCACGGCAAAATCTGCGCCGGCGAAAACACAACATACTCCATACCCCCGTTCGCAACGTGTGAGTCAGCACCAGGATACGGCGAGTTCTGGTCGCGCCAGTTATCATCACGGTACATTGCAGCTGTGCGACCCATCAACACCGCACACACGAAGAGTTTTAGACCAAAGAGTTCCTTTGGCGGGGTGGGTTTACACTCCGTATCTGAATAGCTAAGTGCGAACGCGGGAGATGGCGAGGAGTATATTCCGCGCCCATATGTAGATCCACAGCGTACGCCGAGGACCTGGCCAGTTTCTGGATTGACAGAGCCAGGTTTTAAGAAACCCCTTCGTACGATATTTGCAACCTTATGTCTAGGGGTACCATGGAAAGTCATACGTGGACGAGTCACCTCTCGAACCCAATGCGCATGGTCAGATCTACCTTTATCACGGCGGAGCTCTTTAGGGACCAATTGTTTAAGTTCACCATCCGACAGGGCGTCGATTTCGAGGATCATATCATTCTTTTTTTGGAAGAAGCATTTCTGCAGGTCTTTACGGAGGACTTTTTCGACGTGAGTGACGCGGTAGTTGGGTGGGATCATTTGACAGATTTCCTGTACTGTTTTTCCAAGGATGTTGTATGCGGCGCCTGCTTTTGCGTTTGTGAGGTCCATTGCTTCGATTTTTGGGAGGAGGCTGGATATGGTGGTGGTGGTGGAGATATCGGTGGGTGGATGTTTTGCACGCTCTGATTCTTGGTAGGAGGTGAGGTGGGAGTTGGTTTCTTGGACTAGTTGTAGTACTGCCATTTCTCGTTGGTAGATGCCGTATCCTGATGACTCCCGACTCTGCCAGGCAGAGAGGGTGTTGACTTTATTAATTTGTGTGATGATGTCTGTTAATGCACTACGAAGGTAATGGATTACGGTCCGAGGGAGGGAGTGATTGTCAATGCTCCATGTGAGAGGGAAGACGGGGTAGTATTGTCCAGTTGTGATGTTGAGGGTGATTTCGGGGTATTTGAAGGTAAGGACATCTCGAAGACTGGTGTTTGTGCGTTCCTCTTCGTTGAGTAAGTTGGCAGCTATGAGTTCGTCGATTTCTTCGTCGCGTAGGAATTCGAGCTGGATCAATTCTTCGGCTGTGAACTCGTCCATGTCGATCAAGCACTTTGTTATCGTTGGGATGTGAAGGTCTATGAACAGTTATATAGCTTTCCATCGAGCGTTTACTCATGGAGCTCGAGCTCGTCACCCCCTGTTTTTCAAGTATGGTGCTGAGTAGATACGAGGTTTCAGGTTACACAACATATCATCAATCAACACTTCCCAAAAAGCATGCATTACGTGAGTCATTTTTTCCTTCAAGCTTACTTTTTCAAGTGTTTGCTCAGCACTACGCAGATCTTGGATATTTTTATACTCACCCACTAAACCCAAACCCAACAGCACTCCGCCATCCTCAACCACATTCGTTCGACTTCCTTTGGTACTTGTTCTGTAACCATGTCTTCTGAACTGTGTATATCCTCATCGATATGGAAATCACACTGCATCACTCACACAACGAGTAAATGGTCTTAAGTTTTTTTGACAATGTCAGCTTTTATGAATTTTGCCCTCCCCCTCCACCGACAACATCATTCAATTCAAAAACACAATCAGCTTAATTGATATTCACGCTCTCGCTCAAAAGCCTAAGCACAGAAAAGAGAAAAAGAATGCCATAAATGTAACAAGTATGCAATAGATATAGATATCAAAAAAAACGCCGAATTGTATCCCATCCAGTCCATGCCGGAACAAATATAAGAAACAAGAAAAGAAAAGGGATATAAAACACCTCGCATATATGCATATATAACACCATACT
>WHVE01000920.1:0-45424 GCA_015178995.1 Trichophaea hybrida | reverse complement strand
CTGGCAGCCATCGCACTCCAGAACAGGATCAACATGTTCAACTCCCCAAAGAAACTGCGCCAATCGGTCCACCGGACCCAAGAAACAACGAAGAACCGCAGCCTATGGAAGGAGACTCGAGGAGCGCAGAAGAACAAGGGAGAATGCAGCCCAAGCACTGGACACTGAGGGGAGTTCCGCCCACAACAACGATAGCCCCAGCCAGGTTCCCAACTCGTGGACCAAGCAAGAGAAAAGCGACCACGATGGAATGCACTCCTCCTTCTGCAGGTACTACGATTGCCCAGTTCACAGGGGAATCGGAACAGTTGAGCTCGGGAGAAACCACCCCTACCCAACATTACGACCAGACCCAGTACCTGTCCTTGACAATGGACGACTCCCAAACATGGGACACCATCGTACTAGCCAACCCGCCAGCTCTACGACCAAGGAACACCTCGTCCGGGACACCACCTGGTTCATACGAAATGACCAGGTCCAGCCAGCAAGGGACGCCAGAAAGGACGAGGACTGGCTCATCGCCTGTGCTGAAAAGCACGCCGAAAGAGCCAAGAATCGAGGTCCCCAGCTCCCTCTCCCCGGAACCCTTCGGGTCTCCGGTCTGGTATGGCCCCACGAACGACCAGGAGGAGCACAACCCCACCGTTCCCCCAAGAATAAACGAAACTGGAAACGATGGGGACATTGGTAAATGCTGTCCAGATGAGCAAGTTGCTGAAGAAGCAAGGTATGAAAAACTCATCGAAAGACATCCCGAAATCCTCAATTGGCCGAGTACCGACAGAATACTAATGAAGCTGCAGAAGCTTTTGGACGACGGCACTGGGAGGGGGGTGGGCAAGGAAAAAAGCGAAAGGAGAAACTTGGGATATGACGGGCTGGGAACACTATCGGGAAACAAGGGAACAGTGGGAAGAGAAAGAGTTGTTTTAGTACAGCACATGTACAGAACAGATAGCGCTGAAAAAGCACAAGATAATGAGAAATTTTGGAGAGGTGTCAAAGGAGTAACACCATGGACGTACAAGCTGGTCTTCTTTGGACTGTTGTGCCTACCCACAGTGAACGCCTACGAGGAATACGCAGCAAAAACAGCCTTCTTTTGGACCGGACTAATGTTATTTCTCATAATCAACATCGTTCAAGGAAACAAGGTAATAGCATTATTAATGCTAGCGAAAATCCCCAAAGCACAAGCCTACGACTGGACCATTATCAATCAACTGATGCAAGAATCAGCCACGATCACCCAGTCGCTAACGGATTGGGCCCAAATAGCAGCACTAACGGTCACCTCCCTTGGAACGGCATTCATAGCATTAAGATCGATGGCGGCACTCCTAAATACAGGACATGCCCTGGAAGCAGGACACATAAGGACAATCCGAGCAAAGATCGACGAAATAGACGATCAATACGATTCGGCCATAAGAGAATTAGGGAACCTGCAAAAGTACACCAAGGAACTGGAAGCAGAACTAGGAGACAACCCCTCAGTCGAGAAACTAAGAGAATGGAAAAGATAACTGAAGAAGCTATCTCAATAAAATTCGAACTGGACAGAACTAAGAAAGAGCTGAAGGAAGCTCGAGAAACAATCCAGCGAACCCCATCAGGGAGCAACGAAACCGAGAAAGTACAAACCCTCCTAGAAACCATAGCGACCTTACAAAGGCAACTAAACGAAGCAAGGGAAACTCTCAAAGAGGCGTTGGAAGGAACCCACTCGGTACATCACAAACGGCCCGAAAAATCTATAATTATGGACCCACCCAGGTTTTCCGGGGAAAAACCCTCCGAGTACTACGGGTGGAAAAAGGCCATAGAAGGGAAAATCCAGGCAGACGGAACTTACTTCTTCAATAGCCCACAAACAACATGGGAGTACCTATGCGGAAGAACGTCCGGGAAAGTAATGGAGCACGTAAGGTCCGTCGACTGGAATCAAGTAGCCTCAGAAGACAATCAGGACGACCTACAAATGGGAGGAACAGAAAGAACAATCAATTCTCAACAGGTTACCAAAGGATTCTTTGACCTCGTATTCAAACACTTTGGAAACCATACAGAAGACATCGACCTAAACAGACAATTCCAGAACTGCACTCAAGGAAAAAGACCCTTCAACGCCTACTACCAGGAAATGTCCAGACTCGCCCTCCGGCTAGGAATGAATGAGGAAGGAACAACATTCAAGAACCTACTGGAGCATCGAACGGCAGACTACCTGAAAACACTCACCATAGGACGGGTGTTCAAAACAACAAAAGAGGCAGTCGAATTCCTTTGGATAGCAGATTCTCAGTACCGATCGTACCACAAAATGGAAACTACGGTAAAACAAGTGGTAAACAAGATGGAGGACGAACATACCATCGAACAGGTCAAGAAGTACAATAAGGAACAGCTGGAAAAGCTGAAAGAGAAAGCAAAAGATAAACCATGCAGATTCGGGGATAAATGCAGACGGGAAAAAGAGAAGTCAGGAAGCTGTTGGTGGAAACACTAGGGAGGCCCGCGGATAGCTACCGTCCAAGGGGAGGTTCTGAGATCTTTCTCCGTAAGGATGAGAGGCGAGGACAAACATGCTGAAGAAGCAACCTCAAGAATGGTAGCAATAAATAAAGGGAATGCGTTTTATATCAAATACGCACAAACCCAAATCCTGATAGACTGTGGAGCCACGATATCAATATGCACGCCAGACTTCGCCCGGAATCACAAATTATCAATAACAGAAAAGCCATCATCGGTGAGAACGGTGAGCAAGGAAAAACTACAAAGCCCCGGAATAGCGACATGGGAGATAGAAATGGAGAGATGTCCGATGAGCATACCATTGGTAATCATCAAAGAAAGTTCGGACCAAGTCATATTCGGAATGGATTGGCTAATCGAACACGAAGTCAGGATTGACTTCAAGGAACAAACAGTCGACATAGGAAGAAGTCCACTGAGGCAAATGATACGACATTTGAAAACAGCTGCACAAGCTAAAGAAAAGAAGGAAAGAAGATGGGAGGAGGAAGTCCCCAAAAGATATCACAAGTATAGGGAAGCCTTCGAAAGAAAGAACGACCACGGGGAACTTCCACAAACAGATATTATCTTCAATCCCATCTTAAAAGAAAACGCCAAAACAGATTGGAAGCCATACCCTGATAACGACTCCCCCGAGACAACGAAAATCAAGGACGAACACGTGGCCGAAGAATTAAAAAGGGGATGGATCGAAGTAAATCCAGACCCAATAGTCGCAGTCAATACGCTATTCGCCCCAAAGAAGAATGGAGAAAAGAGATTCTGCATAAACTTCAGGCCCCTCAACGAGTGGATACAAAATCATACGTGGCCCATACCAGCGATAGACAGACTCGTCCGAGAACACATGGGAAAGGAGTGGTACGAAGTCATTGACATCAAAGACGCGTTCCACTTAATCAAAACCCAGAAGGACAAACGATGGTTGACAACATTCGTCCACAAAGGCATAGCATATATGTACAACGTCATGCCATTCGGAGTCAAAACAGCACCGGGAGTATGGCAGAGTGCGTTGATGGGATGGATGGAGGATTTCTTACCATGGTTGGGAATATACCTAGACGATATGATAATCTCCGACGACGAATACGAAAAAGTGGCACAAAAGACTGAAAAAGTCTTACAGAGATGTATCGAAAAGAAATTAACAGTGGGATGGAAAAAGTGTCAATGGGAGAAAAAGGAAGTAACGTACTGCGGCCACCTGCTGAGTAAGCAGGGGGCAGCAATGGATCCCGAAAAAGGAGAACTCATCAAAGCATGGCCAAGACCAGTCAAAGTCGACCCGAAAGGAAAAATATACCTAGACGCGAGAGCATGCAGAGAAATAACGGGGTTCACGAGATACATAGTACATTACAAAGCAAGAGGAGACGAAATCCTAGCCCCGTTCACCGAAGCAACCAAAAAAGGGAAAAAGATATTATGGACAGCAGCACACGAATACGCATACGAAACATGGAAAACGGTATACTCGTCATCAGAAGTACTGAGCAAGTACGACGAAAAATACCCAGTTCAAATAGAATCCGATGCGGGAGGAATAGCATACTGCTTCGTCATATATCAAGAAACCTCAGAAGGAATCAAGTACCTTAACTTCGGAGGAGGAAAGTTATCGGAAACACAACAAAGATGGACAGCGACAGAGAGAGAACTGTGGTCAATCCTCCAAGCGATAGTCAAAAACCTATACTGCCTAGTAAGAGGAAAAGTCAAAGTTTACTCGGATCATCAAGCGCTAGGAACGTTGTCCAAGACTATGAAAATAACGGCGAAACTAGTAAGATGGCTGGAAAAGATGTCTGAAGTAGACTGGGAGATACAGTACCGAGCAGGAACAAATCTCCAATGCGATCACGGAACGAAGAGAACACCAGAAGAAAGGAATACTTCGGGCAGTTATGAAGGCATATTGCTAGGAGAAAGATATTTTTCGAAGGAACTATGGGAGAAAATGCAGTCAAGTGGTTAGTAAAGGGGGCGCCGTGGGCGTAGAGACAAAAGAAGGAGGCTGACAGCCTTGCCCACAGCCTCAGCCTTATCACATGATAAGACTAAGGCTGAAGGAAAGGCTGCCAAGACACTGGGACACAAGGAGTCAGGTCACAGTCACAAAGTCTCAACGGAAAGGTCACTAACCACTAGAGTGCCACCAGGGCAGGGGGCAAGGATCCGAAGTGCCACGGAATTAGGGAACAAGGGTCACTCTCCATAAAGGAGGTGACACATCGGCGATGGGCCACACCAGCTGCAACGCAGGTGGGGGCAAGGAACGGAAGGAAATGAGTGGTATGAAATGTGACCCGTTTAAAGAAGATTTACATAGATGACATAATCACTGACAACCGGGGATCAAAAGTCTTGGCAAAACAGAAACAGCGAATTAAGTCAATAACCACGGCAATAATCGACAAGCGGATACCGGCAATCAATTTCTAGCATCGAATTGACCCCGGGACGACACTCCCAGCACCTCTGGACAGCCGGAAGAGGTTGGGCACCTCAGCTGCAAAGCGCACACACGTTCGCGACGCGACCACCTAACTAGCAACGACAACGATGGCGACCCCCGGAGGAGAGAACCCTACCGGAGCGACGATTGGTACCCCAATTGAAAGAGAGGACATGAATATGGAGGGAGCAGGAGGAAGAGAAGTGGTGAATGGCATGGCCAGCGACACGATGCGTGTCGGCCATACGAGCGCGACCGCAATTGAGCCATCAGGGCAGAACGAGAACGGAAAGAGACCGAGGATTGAGGACCCAGAGGCTTCGAAGATCGCCGGAGACTGGAGGAGTTGCATGGAGAGAACGATCCGGCAGCAGGCTCACGAGCTGACGCAACTGCACCGAACTGTTGAAAGCTTAGTCAGACACTTGGCGAATATGTTGGAAGCTCATGCAACGAGCGAAGAAGCACAGTGGCTAGGGGTGAGAACATGGATGCAGGAGAGGGAGGAAAAGTGGGATGCACGGCATCAGGACAACGTGTTGTGGGAGGCGGGCATCACAGAGATGGTATCGAAGGCCCTAGTGGGAACAGCTCCCGACCAGAAGGCGAGTGGGAAAGAGACAGACAGGACGGACACCGGCAGCGGTGGGCTAGAGGCCTCGCAACACGCAGACATAACGCAGGAAGGGCTGGAGGTGCGCCGACAGCAGCAGCAGCAACCCAAGCCCAGACCACAGCCCAAACTTAAGCCAAAGCCGGCACCAACTCCTACACCGGCTAGGCGGTGGGAGACAGTTCCACCGCGAAACCAGAGTCAAAAGATGGTGGCCGCTGTTGAAACTGCCGGCCCAGCCCCAGCCCCAGCCCCGACGACTGGCTCGAGCATGGCAGAGAGACGCCTCATTCTAAGGAGAGACGAGAGCATACCGGTCCCCAATGAAATGGACCAGGAAATCGCGTCGGCAATCAATAGAGCGCTTTTCCACCAGAAGGCACCGGCTCACATCCGGATTATGAACGCGAAAAGAAATGCCAAAGGGGCCATCACACCAATCACCCACCATAATGCAACGGCTGCGATGGCCCTCTTGTACCGCGATGTCATCATCACTGCGGCCCGGAAAGTCGACAAAGGAATCATCGACGTTGAGGAGAACGAATCCTGGGAGAGACTAAAGATTCAGGCAGTACCGCTCGTAAGGTACATGGGCAAGGGTACAGCAGGCTTACAAAAAATGCGCGAGGAATTCCAGGCCGAAAACGAAGGAGTAGCTATCCCCACCCAAGTACGGTGGCTGGCGAACCCCCGCACTATCAGGCAGAGAAGACAGAACGGAGAGATCTCTGCATCGTCGGTGGTGTTTGTTGTGAAAGGGAGCAAAGTGGCACAGAAATTAACGAAGGAAGGCATCAAGGCAGTGGGAGTGTTGTACCGCGTCGAGCCATTCACCAACGCTGGCCCTGATAGTAGGTGCGAGCTGTGCTGTGGATGGGGCCACATTGAGAGCAGGTGCAGTAGCCAGCCCACGTGTGGCTACTGCTCAGGCCCACACCGTACCAGCGACCACATGTACAATGTCGTGGGGTGCAATGCAAAGCAGGGCTCACTCTGTGGGCACACACAAGAGAAGTGCCCTAATTGCAAAGGAAACCACATTGCATTCAGCAGCAGGTGTGCAAGAAAGACCGAGGCCGCCAAAGCAGCTTGGAATTAGGGTCAGGGCGGGGGCAGAAGACGGGGGGAGTGAAGAGATGGTGGATGGGCAGGAAGAAGAGGCAGCAGGGGAACCAAGAGACGTCACGATGGCCGAGACTGCCATGGCGACCGGCACGGAAAATGAAACGGGAGCTCCGGTTACCAATGATTAGCGCAGTGCAACACAATTGCGCCAGGTCGTACGAGTGGACAATAGCGGCGCTGGAGACGGGGGTAGAGCGAGGGGCGGATGTGGTGTGCTTGCAAGAGCCACCAAGAGAAAGAAGAGGATTTGAAATTAACCACACAGCATATGAAATAAGAAAAAGAAAAAGAGTATGGACAGCGGTGCGCAAGGGGAGCGGCCTTACAGTGGATGAGCGAACGGACCTCAGCAGGGGTGCTAATGATGATGTCATTGTCACTGATGTTCGAAGAAGAGGAGAGAAGGTCACAAGGATCGTCAATGTCTACGATCAAATAGACACACAGTCGGGAGAGAGACCAGCGCGGAGACTGAATTGGCAGAGGGTCATTCGGCAAGGCAGCACCATCCTAGCTGGAGACTTCAACGCCCACAGCCGATGATGGGATCCAAGGTGCACTGAGCAGCGGAACGCCGTCTTCTGGAGGACATTATAGACGAAAACGGTTTGGAAATTGGAAACGACGACCGGGCCACTCACTACTGGAAAAGAGAAAACCTTGAAGGCAAGTCGATAATTGATTTAACCTTGGCGAATCGACCAATCACGAAGTGGGCAGTACTGGCCGAGAACCACGCCACTGGTTCTGACCACGAGGTTATGGAGTGGGAGGTGGACGTGGACATGCAAGAGGAGGCAGAGCACGAGCGGGTAGTAGGGTGGAATATGGCTGCCATGACGGGGGAGGATGAAGAGGCAGCCGAGAAGCTATGGATGGAGTTAGCGAAGGCAAGAGCGCACCTGGATGCCGGATGCACGGAGGACGAAGTTGAGCAGGAGGCCACGTGGTGTCAGGAGGCATTGAGCAAGGTTCTCGACGCCACAGCAAAGACAGTCAGAATCTGCGCAAAATCGAAGAGATGGTGGAATTGCGACATCCAGGCAAAGAGAAAGACGTTCGGGCGACAAAAGAGAAGAAACGGACGAAACTCGGAGGTGGCAGCCCAAGCGAAAGCAGAACTGCCGAAGTCCATTCGGAAATCCAAGAGCAAAATGTGGAGTGACTACTTGCAGAACCTCCGAGGAGCTGAGATCTGGAGAGCAGCAAAATATGTCGACCCTCGAGCTGGCGCGACAGTGGAGGCTCTGACGGACAGAGAAGGCAACCAAGCTAACACCGCCATGGAAAAGGAGGAGATGCTGAGGCTGGAGTCTTTCCCTCTAAATGATGACGACCATTACTATGAGCTACTTCCAGCCGGAAGCGCGCATATGAGAGTTACTGAGCAAGCAGTCGAGCGGGCCCTATGCTCCCAATCAGTGAAGAAAGCGCCAGGCCCAGACAAACTGTCCTTCGGAGCCGTTCACCTGCTCTGGAAGTGGGATAAAGAGAGAGTCATAGGTTTGGAAAAAGCGCCAATTCGCACAGGACGGCACGCAGCAGTCTGGAAGCGAGCCAGTGGAGTCGTCATTCGCAAGCCCGGCAAGGACGACTACACCAAGCTAAAAGCGTACCGCACGATCTCACTGCTCAGCTGCATGGGAAAAGTCGTTCAGAAGGTAGTTGCAGAACTGCTGTCAGAAGAGCCCGAGCGGAGGGGGCTACTGAGCGAAGAACAGTTCGGCAGCAGAAAAGGGCGATCGGCCATCGACGCAGCAGCCATCATGGTCGACAGAGCGCATGCAGCATGGACGAACGGCGACATAACCGGTGTGCTCCTCATGGATATCAAAGCAGCCTTCTCAAGTGTTGCAAAAGGGAGGCTGGTGAACGCAATGAAGGCCAAGCGTATGGATGGAGACCTCATACGATGGGCGGAGAGCTTCCTCTCAGAAAGGACGGTAGAGATGATAATCGAAGGTAATGCCATGGAGAGACACCCAGTGGAAGCAGGGGTTCCGCAGGGCTCACCTGTGTCACCGATCCTCTTTGCAATCTACACCTCAGGATTGATTAAGTGGGTCGGGGAGTATGTCTCAGCCGAAGGACTCTCGTTTGTGGATGACCTCGGCTGGGTGGCGACTGGAAGCGATGTCAATCGGGTCGTCACGACACTTGAGAGATGCGCAGCAAAAAGCATCGAGTGGGCGAGTCAACGAGGGCTGCAGTTTGATACAGCAAAAACGGAGGCGGCACTGTTTACGCGCAGACGAGGCCACAAGAAGCACCTTCCGCCGAAGCTGACAGCAAAGATAAGAGTCGGAAACGGCTTTATACGATTCAATAAAGAGGCGACACGCTGGCTGGGTGTCTGGATGGACGCGCACCTAACGTTCAAGGAGCACCACAACCGATGTCTGAAGAAAGCCAGAGCAGCCGAAGCCAGACTCCGAACTCTTACAAAGACATACGGGGTCGTTCCAGAGAGCGTGAGAGCCGTCCAAATAGCCTGTGTCCAAGCGGTCGCACTATATGGGAGCGAGCTCTGGTGGGATCCCAAAGAAGTAGGCAGGCGAGACGACCTTCAACTTCTCCTAAATCGACAAGCCAGATCCATCGTGGGTGCGCTGCCCACGACCCCACGGGGGGCACTGATGAGAGAAGCGGGGCTTACACCCGCGCCCGTAATCTTAGACTCCACACAACAACGATTCACAGCAAGACTGGCACATGCATACGGCAGCAAACTAAAGGGGCTGCACGAAGACCCCTCTTCCGGTGCACCGATATGCAGAGTTGTCAAGAAAGAGCACGAGCATGGCCGGACAACCGAAGGAATGAGCTGGCCGGCCCCGGGCGAAGAACCAGTGGTCAAGACCATTATACTGAATGACGACACCACAGCCAAGAGAGCCGCGCAGCGATGGGCAAGAGAGAAGGAAGCCAAAGTTGGAGCGGGAGTCTGGATGTGGTGGACAGATGGATCGCGCTCTGACGATGGCTGAGTGGGAGCTGCTGCAGTGTGTAAACACGGAAACGAATGGAGGACCCGGCGCAGATATCCAGGCACTGGACGCATGGAGGTTTTTGATGCCGAATTGTGGGCGATCGGACTCGCGCTCGGTGAGACGATCAAGAAGAGAGAACCACTGCAAAGGCATGGAGTGAAGACGGTAGCGATCTTCAGTGACTCACAAGCCGCCATTCGACGAACGGCACATCTGGAGCCGGGCCCTGGACAGCGATTTGCGAGACGGATCAATCGAAGGGCGTGGACACTCCTCGCCCATGGAATCGCAACGGAGATTCATTGGGTCCCGGGGCACTCCGGCATTGCCGGGAACGAAGATGCGGACCGCCAGGCGAACTTAGCCCTAGATGCCAATGGAAGCACGGCAATAGAGCGGCCATACACCTCGGCTTCAAATAAAGCTAGACGGATCTCCGAGGGGAGATCAGCAGCCAAGGCACAGTGGGAGGCCGACAAATGTAGTAAGCACTTCGGCTACAGACTGAAGGGCAAGGCAGGCAGTAAGAGACCAATCCCAATGGCAAGCGCAAAGTCATTAGCAACACGATTCTACCGACTAAAATGCGGGCATGCACCTACCGGAGCTTACCTAAAACGGTTTGGACACCGGAAGGACGACAAGTGCTGGTGGTGCGGAGGGACGGTGGCCCAGACACGGGAGCATCTCCTCCGCCACTGCAGCCGGTGGAAACACCAGCACCGGGAGCTCTGGAAGAAGGTGGGGATGGCAACGGGCTGGAAAGCGGGCTGATGTCGGCAGATACAGATATCTGAGCTGTTTTCCATGGAGATATGTGAAAAGGCGGTGATGGACTTCCTGGCGGCCACGGACGTTGGGAAGTTCCCGCCTACGTGAGGCATGGAGGTCGGTGGTGTCTATCTTTTGCTTTTTTTCGGTATGGGGTTTTTTTGTCAGGAGCGGTCAGTCATTTACATTTCTTTTCTTTTGTTAGCGGGGATGAAGGGTAGTAGGTGGGAGCTCCGCCATCTAACCGGCTCGCCCGGAGGCGGGGGTGATAAGGGTCCTGTCATACTCTAGCTAGAGTAAATACAGTATGAATAAACAACAACAACAACAAAGAAGATTTACTAACCTGGTCATTTGTCCCTACCTCGCCTGGCTTTAGAGCTGGATAAGTTTTAGCAGGCTGTGGGCAGGAATAACTTTACAGTTATGTCAAGTCTTCCACTATTTAACTTCGTTCAGGGGTCGCTTGAATGATTGTCGAACAAACGAATTATCGATGTCCTGGACTGAGTTGTTGACCATGCCGGCAATGTTGTCTTTCGTGCAATTACTAGTCGATAGCCTCATAGGGCGTTGTCACTTTGGCAGCATAGTGACGTTTATAATGAGAAAGCTGCGAAAGAGACTGAAGATAGAAGTGTGGGAGATATGAGTATGAGATTACTGGAAGATGGAGTATGAGATATACACTACTAAGAGGGAGGTTTGTGTTGAACCGACCCAAATAAAGCTCGTCTAGGCGTTTATGAAGGAGAGAGGAAACGTTTTGTGGAAGGTGACACTTTAGAATAGATTACTTGATTGTGTGCGAGGCTTCGAGTACGAAGCCTAATATCGTGCCAAGCATGCACTAAATACAAAAGGCATGACACGTCATGCAAGAAGCGATACCCGTACTTAATAATCGCCTCAACACTCCTCCAGGACGGTTATCACGTCTGCCTAATCAAAAGGAAACGAACCAATCAAACATTATGAAAAAAAGGTTGTAATACATAAAAGCAACCCAAAAAACAAAACCGATTCGTCTAAATCTCCTCCGAAACAGATCCAATTCCGATCATTCCCATCGACATGCACTGCTTCAAAAACGAGGGCTTTGAGAGCGCCTTCGTGAACATATCCGCAATCATTCCGTCAGAGGGAATGTACTCCATCTCAACTTCTCCATCCCGAACCATATCTGCAGCCAAATGATACTTCGTGGCGATGTGAGCGACCGCCGTACCTCGATAAATTCGTCTTGTAATACTGGCCAGCATTGATTGGGAATCGGTGAGAATCTTCGGCTTGCAATCGATCCCGAGTTCGTCCATGAGGTGGATAATTTGTGTGAGACGCATGCAGCCGACTCCGAATGCATAATACTCGGCATCGGTGGTGGATTGGGCAGTCGATTTCTGCTTCCGAGATCTCCAGTCGACCGCTCCTCCGAAAGTGACGTCCAATCCGGATGTTGATTTATAATCGTCAGGATCTCCAGCGTAGTCGGAATCGACGTAAGAGACGATGTTGTTGCTTTCTCCTCCGCAGACGAGTCTAGCCTTGAATCGCAGAACATTTCCGGCGCCATCGCGCTTGACTTTGTAGACCCAGTGACTCGGAATCGCTTTTCGACCTTCCGGAAGCTCCATAATATCTCCAAAAACCTTGTGCTGGTCGATTGCACTCAATTCCTCCTGCATGGCCTTATCCCATTCGTCAGAGTGCGGAGACTCAATCGCCGCTTTGTATGACTTTGGATCGATGATACCATCTGTTGGCGCAGGATTTTGCCCGAAAGGCCTACGAGTTTCTAGACGACCAGCGAAGCTGCTAGAATGTACTGGAGTGTGATTGCTAATGGTATGAGTCACGATGTAGACTCATACATGATTAGTCACTCGCCACTTGCATAGCCACGGTTGATTTGTAATGTATATTCACGATGGTTCTTCAACCGAGGTTTAGGATTTTCATGGTTCCCCTTGAGTATATAAAGCTTAGATTTCTCCCGTAGTTAGTTCTTTAGACAATCACTTTTGTACAATAGTTAATCAACCCCTCTGTGTACTCGATTGCTCTCAACACCATCAGTGGTTGGAGGGTCGGAAATGCAAGCTGCGGTGAATATGGGAATGAAAGAATCGTCGTATTCTTCATCGTCGAGGGCGAGCTGTGAGGACTCTTGCAATCGAATGCAACTACTGCGAGTTCGGCGAGTGCCCGCAGGTGGTTCCCAAGAATCTTCAAGAGTGCTGTCGCGATCGAGCCCTGCTAGCTCCCGAGTCAAAGTCGACCTCTTTGATCTGTCAACCGGCGGGGATGGATTCTCATCGTCGTGACCGTTGTCCTCAATTATATTTCTCGAAGTCTGATGGGAATCGTGACGTTCGGAACTGGCTTCTCTATGTGGTCGATTAATGGGTGGATTCGATGCAAGTGGCGGGGGCATATCGATTTCCTTCTTTTGCTGTGGCTCCTCCGAAGGTAATTCGTGTCGGTAGAAATGCTCATTTAGGATCGCTTCGTCTGCAGCATTCGGTGCTGTGTATCGCCGGTCTTCTCTGAAAATGACATCTCTGGAACGATGTAGAGCTTTCGCAAGTGGATCGTACACAAGATACTGCTGATTCGATATGGAGTAGCCAACGAAGATACCCGGTGTCGCGCGATAATCGAGTTTCTTTCGTTTCTCTTTGGGAACATGGACAAAGGCCAAGCATCCAAACACTCGGAGATGCTCCATCGATGGTCTCTTGCCGTGCCACGCTTCGTATGGGGTTTTACCGACTACCGATCGAGTGGGTGTTCGATTTTTGAGATAAACAGCGGCTTCGGCAGCGAACGTCCAGTATTTCTTCGATAATCCAGCATCGTCTAACATGCACCGAACACGTTCGAAAATCGTCCGATTCGCTCTCTCAACCACTCCATTTGACTGAGGTGTATATGGTGTAGTCGTCTCCTTCAGGATTCCCTCCTCTTTAAGGTAACTGGCGAACTTCTTCGAAGTGTATTCGCCTCCTCCGTCGGTGCGAAATCGTAAAACTTTCTTTTCCGATTGTCGTTCCATGAGTGCCGACCATTCTTGGAACTTCTCCAAGGCTTCCGACTTGTGTTTCAAAAAATATTCAGTTGTATAGCGTGTCACGTCATCGATAATATCGTCCCCCTCCGATCGCTGTTTCGATGGGCCCGCAAATATCCGAATGAACTAGCTGAAGTGGTGTATCCGCACGGGATGTCGAAGGGGTGAAAGGCTTCCTCGACATTTTGCACTTAATGCAGCTCTCGCAGTCGCACTTCCCGGTCAATTCAGGTGCATTAGTGACTCTCGGAACCAATTGCAAAGCTTGGAGGCCGACATGTGCTAAGCGCTGATGCCATAAAATTTTCTTCGCTGCATCCGGCCGAAAAGCATGCCCAGTCGACTTAAGCGCCAAAAGACAATTGTTAACATCCGTATCAGTAAACGTGGTTGCGTCCGAATGGATAACTCTATCGAGAACGAATAATCCGTTGACTTGAGGTGCCGTGGCGATCAATTTGCCGTGGCAATTGTAGAGATTCAGGCCGTAATGATTGATCACTTCGATTCTCACATTTTTGTCCATGATTTGCGATGGGGAGATGAGGTTGAACGATCCCGGCAAATGAATCACATGTTGTAGGACGATGCACTCCGTCTTTCCATCAGGCAGTCGACTTGTCAATCTAACTTCGCCATACCCAGCTGCATAGGAGACGACACCATTGTAGCCTTTGACTTGTTTCGTCTTTGGAGGATATGCGACGTAGTTGGTGAACATGGATGTTGAGAGCAATCGAGTACACAGAGGGGTTGATTAACTATTGTACAAAAGTGATTGTCTAAAGAACTAACTACGGGAGAAATCTATGCTTTATATACTCAAGGAAAACCATAAAAATCCTGAACCTCGGTTGAAGAACCACCGTGAACATACATTAAAAATCAACCGTGGCTATGCAAGTGGCGAGTGACTAATCATGTATGAGTCTACATCGTGACTCAGACCATTAGCAATCACACTCCAGTCGATTCTAGCAGCTTCGCTGGCCATCTAGAAGCTCGTAGGCCGTTCGGGCAAAATCCTGTGCCAACAATGGATCGCTGGCCTAATAGGTGTACCGTACAACCGCAGTCGATGAACCAATCATTGGCCGAAGCACTGGGGTTGGCAGCCATCCAAAAGTTGTCGATCGTCGTCGTCGAAGTCGTCATTTCAGTTGTAGTCTGGGCTGCAGGTCGGGCTTCGGTGCCGCAGGATCGCCGCGCTTCTTGCTTGGGCAGTGCTGAATGACATGGCCTTCCTTCTGACAATGATAACACGTCGGCTTATACTTTTTCTTGTCGTCCTTGTCGCCCTTGTCACCCTTGTCTCTTCTCCTGCCCTTGCCGTTGCCCTTCTTTGCAAACAATAGAGCATCGCTGTCGAGACCCTTCTCACGCTTAATCGTAGACTCCTTTTCGACCAATTTGGTGACAATCTCATCGGGTGTCAGAGTTGCAGTTGCATTCTTGTCCATCATCAACTCGAGAAAGAACTTCCAATCGTCATTCCTCGGGATTCCACGAAGTAGGTAAAACACGTGCTCTTCGTCGGTCATCTTGCCGATGGTCTTTGCATTCGCGGCTGTTGATGATGATGGCTCCGAACAAAGGTTGTAATCCTTGACTTTCCGATCGATTCGTGATGCGTAGGTTTCGACGTCGCCACAGTCTTCGAGTTTAATCTGTAAAAGTTCTTCCCGAATCTGAAACACGTTGAGCTTTAATTTCGACTTGTATGCGGCGGCCAACATCTCCCATAGTGTCCGAGCATCGTCGATATCCATATATGACGCTTGCAATCTTGATTCCATTCCGAGTAGTATCGTCGATCGAGCTGTACCATGCTGTTTCATCCATTCTTTCATTGCGGTCTTCTGTGCCGACTTCTCTGCTGGGGTCGCGCCTTCCGCTGCGTCCTCCGGTTTCTCATCATCACCCGTAACAATTCTGTAGACTCGCTTCTGCTCTAGCAGCAGAGCCATTTCGCCAAACCATTGCTTGAAGTTCATACCATTGAACTTCGTGATGGTGATTGCGGTCGATGTCATGATGGGCGGTAGCGGTAACGGCGGTAGCAATTGCAATTATCTCTCTCCTCTCAAGCGCGTCAGTTATGCTCGTACTCAATGTACACAGGCTGACGTCCAGCAGCCGCCGTCCAAAAATACGGCGGGATGAGGGTAGAATGCTTAGCTACTCAGGAATCGATTCTCTCGATTCTTGACTTCCGTAGGTGCAACTTCACGTGTCGTAATTACGATGCGCAGAGGCTCATAACCTGTTGAACCGACCCAAATAAAGCTCGTCAAGGCGTTTATGAAGGAGAGAGGAAACGTTTTGTGGAAGGTGACACTTTAGAATAGATTACTTGATTGTGTGCGAGGCTTCGAGTACGAAGCCTAATATCATCGTGCCAAGCATGCACTAAATACAAAAGGCATGACACGTCATGCAAGAAGTGATACCCGTACTTAATAATCGCCTCAACAAAGAAGTCGGACTGTTCGAATCGAGATAAATGGGCCTCGTATGTGAACGAGAAGTCCAAGAGCGAGACCAAGGTCGCCTCGGCCGATCGACTTCGGCGATAGACTACGAATCTTTACTTTTCTAGATCACTAAGGCGCTGGGGGAGTAACGGAAATCGTACTCGGGAATGGCCTTGGAAGGTCTAGAATATGGATATGGATGGAATTTAGACTTTGGAATGACTTGGATATGGATATGGATATGGATGGAACTTGATTTCGGGCATGGATCTGGAGGATTTCTTTGAAGCTTTGTTTATTTGGATTTCTGTATGCATTTGCTTTCTTTGTACGCCTGTCGAACCTCTAGGGCTAAAAGGGGAGTGTTGGCGCAAGTTGACTGACGTCACTGCTCGGGGTTTAGCCCGGAGGCTCACGACGTCATTCGGAGGTGTAGCCGGAGCCTTCTCGGGCATCGAGCCGAGAGCAACGGTCAACCACCCGGACTTAGCACGTCATCCGGCTCCGGATGCTCGCCCCGGATATGACTTAACTCCGGGCCGGCTCCGGGTATGGCGCGTTCCGGGCATGGTGCCCATTCTTTTATATAGAGCTTTCTCTTTCTCTCTCTTTGTACTTTAGACAATTCAGTACATTCTCTTCTTCTCTCTTCCCATCATTCTTTAGTCTCACCATCCATTCTTTTCTTGGTTTCAACAACTTGGCCTCACGACAGTTTGGTGGTGTGTGTCCACTCTTTCCGCCGATGGATTGAGTGTACCAACAATACAGTGAACCTTTCCGGACCTCACTACGACAAAGGGGAGTCGATCCCGACCCAATGATTGTGGTGTTTACGAAAGAGACATCCACCGACAGTACAAATGTCGAGTTCTAGCACGTGGGGAAGGTTTTCTTCCGACAGCTTCAACTCTGTTTTACAGCAAAAAAGACGACATGGAGGAAACACTCAGTTACGAGGGTTACCTTCACGGGAATCAAAAATGTTAAAGGACGATTACAGTTCGAAAAGTCCTACGACAAACTCCAACGATGCTTGATTCAACGGTGCGGAGGATCAAGCGGAGACCCTGAATTTTGGGGGGAGGAAAAACGAACAGGGAAGGTGGGTTGTGGTGACCATCTAAGTTGCTACATCTCCATCCCTATGACAGACATTACCATTCGGCCGGCCCCCAAGTGGTGGGTTGTGAGCTGGAAAAGAATTTTGACAAGGGTGGAAGGGGCGAAAGGGAGGAGGTGGGAGGGAGGGGTAGAGGTGGGTGGAAAAGAATATAGTTAAATTTTTCTTTTTGTTCGGCGGAAAGCGCAGAACAAAATGTGGATGTGGATACCGACAGTTATCGACGTTTAGCGCGACACGTATGATCCGTTTTGCGGTTACTGCCGAGCAGATGCACTTCTACTCCTCCTGGGAGCGTGCGAGACTAAGGTGTGGACCCTGTCAACAGGTGTCTTTGGCAATTGGATGATCCTTGCAACTTGTTGTCTATGGTGCCAAGAACTGGTGGCCTCCATGCAGACCCTTTCGTATGTATGTGGAGCTGCACTGATACTTGACTAGTACGACTGACCAATAGCAAGAACACAATGACTACCTACATGAGTTGGCCTCTAACTAGAGTATGACAGAGCCCATATCCCCTCCGCCTCCGAGCAAGCCGGCTAGATGGAGGAGTCCTCCACCCGCTACCCTTCGTCCCCTTCACACGGGGGGGCTGGTACTGGGATTCAAACCCATAGCATTGTGGCCGTATACCCGCCTATATTTTCAGGAGCGATACCACTGCACCACAGGGCCAACCCCTTCACGCTCATTGGTTGGGCCAACCAATCAATGGCACAGCCTTGTCAATGTGAGCGATCGGCTCAAAAACTGCGAACTATTGAAGGAAACATGCGAGTAGGTATTTCCTCCAATCATACTCACTACCTGCCTGTGGCTGTCAGCTTCCAGCGCAAAGTCATCTCCATACACTTCCTCTTATTGAACGATAAATCTTATTGCCCTCCCCTTCTCTATCTCCCAATCACCGCGCTCTATACTCCTCTAGCATATCTTCCGATCATCTCCTTCCTCGCCGTCGACTAGAATGTATGCAAGCGACTATGTTTGGCATATCTCACAAGCACGGATGTTATTAATATATACTTACCCCGCTTGCCATGAACAGCACATTCATTCTCCCCTCAGGACCTTCTACCCTAGATTTCCATTGCGATCGAACATATTTCCGCGTTGTGTCTGAGCATACGACTCTTCCAAAATGTATTCAATCACTCCTGGGAATCAATATCGGCGCCCATTAACTGTAGGCGCTTCCGTTTCACGGCAACCCCGTCGCCTGCTCTGTTTGGGTTGGTATACTATATTTCGAACGGTAACAATCTTCACTAACATATCAATAGATGGCGGTGGTGTCCGGGGCCTCTCATCCATTCGAGTTCTTCAGCACATTATGAATGACGTGAATGAGAACCGTGATGACGATCTAAAGCCATGTGAAGTTTTCGACATGATTGGAGGAACAGGCATTGGCGGGTAAGACACCGGTGGGGCGCGCGAGTATACATTTGCTGATAATCGCGTTAGTATCATTGCCATTATGCTGGGGCGCC
This sequence comes from Trichophaea hybrida, assembly GCA_015178995.1. Classification (NCBI taxonomy): domain Eukaryota; kingdom Fungi; phylum Ascomycota; class Pezizomycetes; order Pezizales; family Pyronemataceae; genus Trichophaea; species Trichophaea hybrida. Next base: position 26,757 of record WHVE01000920.1, on the reverse strand, counting down.
TTCGCATGACCGTCGATGAGTGCGAAACTGCGTACCTGAAACTGTCCAAGACGATATTTACACCTAGACGGCAGAATGGGAATGTTGCAGGTCAAGTGAAGGGCTTTCTGAGTGCCGACGGAAAATTTGATTCGAAAATTCTGGAAGATGCGATTCTGGAAGAAATCAAGGCCAAGTCTCCGGTTGGTACCTCACCAGAAGATATACTACTGAAGGACGAAAACCAGAATTGCAAGGTGTAAGTGCACGTGCCTTTCATCGGTGACCCGCTTGTATGAATGAACGTGTGGATTGACTAATGTTGTGACGCATCCAGATTGGTTGCTGCGCGTCAAAACAATGCCGAGCCCGCTATCCTGCGATCTTATCGAAATCCCAAAGCACCAGAACTTTTGTATGGCGAGTGCAAGGTGTGGGAGGCATGTCGGGCAACATCGGCAGTGACTACGTTCTTCGACCCCATCACTATCGGAAATTTCGGTCCGACATTTGTCGATGGAGCTATTCAAGACAACAATCCGGTGCAGCTGGTTCATCGCGAAGCTATGGATATTTGGCCAGGTGAAGAAACTCTCCTGATTAGTATTGGTACCGGAAGTGCACCGGGAAGACCGTTTCAAGGACATATCGCCACCCATGTCGAGGCAATGAAGAGAATTGTCACACAGAGCGAACATACTGCCAAAGATTTCTACTACAGTTACAAAAGTATGGTGGATCGCAGTCTATACTTTCGGTTTAATGTTACTCAAGGGCTGGCCGAGGTTGGCCTTGAAGAATGGCGAGAGACTGGCACGATACAGACGCTACAGAAACCTTTTTGAATGAAAGTGAAACACTAAAGATGAGGGAGACGTGCGTGGCCCAACTTGTGGGTGCTGGCTCGGAAGGTAACATCGCTCAATTGTTTACTATTGGCGCAGTGACATTATATCGGGAACCTATAGTCATAAGTCATAGCGTTTCTAATTTACTCCACTGCTTGGCATGGCGTATTCGTACAGTATTGTCTTACCTTGCTGAAACAGTTTTCTAACTTCACGCATAGAAGACCAGCCTAGTGATCACATCCGCAACGGAAGCTACAATGGAAGTAACAACGTTTACGGAAACAACAACGGAAGTAACAACGTTTACGGAAACAACAACGGAAGCAACAGCATTTACGGAAACAACAGTGGAAACAACTTCAGCGGAAACAATAACGTCAACGGAAACAACAATAACAACAGTCGAACCTACAACAATAACAACAGTCGAACTTACGGCCCCGGTTCCAAGCACACTGAGTTCCAGCGCAGCACCCTCCATGGCGGGCAGACGTTTTCCTAAAGACAGTGTACGTATATTTCCCAACTTGAGATAGAGGTTAGTGCTAATGATGTTTTAGAGGAGTTAGGATGGTATTAGGGACACTGGTTACATAGTTATATGGGGATGTACTCAAGAAACCGGTGAAGGCCTAGGTTTGGCATGATGTTGTATGGGATAATGTTTTGTATTCAGAAGGCAAATATATTAGTCATTCATTCAGTTGCTTAAATCATTGTATTTCATTGAACCACCATCGCTTTTGCCACCAGTCCATTCTATGAACTTTCACCCTCAAGGGGAAGCTTACACCTTCGCTCTGTATTCCACACCGGAATCATATCAAACTGACTAAGCTTTTGACACTCATTTAAGGGCGAAAATCTCTGCCACCAAATTGAACTTGTCAGGAAAACGACGCCTGGCTTGGCAAAACAGAAACAGCGAATTAAGTCAATAACCACGGCAATAATCAACAAGAGGATACCGGCAATCAATTTCTAGCATCGAATTGACCACGGGACGACACTCCCAGCACCTCTGGACAGCCGGAGGAGGGTGGGCACCTCAACTGCCAAGCGCACATGCGGTCGCGACGCGACCACCTAACTAGCAACGACAACGATGGCGACCCAGGGAGGAGAGAACCCTACCAGAGCGACGATTGGTACCCCAATTGAGAGAGGGACATGAATATGGAGGGAGCAGGAGGAAGAGAAGTGGTGAATAGCATGGCCAGCCAAGTGATGGGTGTCGGCCATACGAGTGCGACCACAATTGAGCCATCGGGGCAGAACGAGAACGGAAAGAGACCGAGGATTGAGGACCCAGAGGCTTCGAAGATCCCGGAGACTGGAGGAGTCGCATGGAGAGAACGATCTGGCAGCAGGCTCACGAGCTGACGCAACTGCACCGAACTGTTGAAAGCTTAGCCAGACACTCGGCGAATATGTTGGAAGCTCATGCAACGAGCGCAGAAGCACAGTGGCTAGGGGTGAGAACATGGATGCAGGAGAGGGAGGACAAGTGGGATGCACAGCATGCGGATAACGTGTGTTGGGAGGCGGGAATCACAGAGATGGTATCGAAGGCCCTAGTGGGAACAGCTCCAGACCAGAAGGCGAGTGGGAAAGAGACAGACAGGACGGACACCGGCAGCGGTGGGCTAGAGGCCTCGCAACACGCAGACATGACGCAGGCAGGGCTGGAGGTGCGCCGACAGCAGCAGCAGCAATCCAAGCCCAGACCACAGCCCAAACTTAAGCCAAAGCCGGCACCAACTCCTACACCGGCTAGGCGGTGGGAGACAGTTCCACCGCTAAACCAGAGTCAAAAGATGGTGGCCACTGGTGAAACCGCCGGCCCAGGCCCAGGCCCAGCCCCGATGACTGGCTCGAGCATGGCAGAGAGACGCCTCATTCTAAGGAGAGACGAGAGCGTACCGGTCCCCAATAAGATGGACCAGGAAATCGCGTCGGCAATCAATAGAGTGCTTTTCCACCAGAAGGCACCAGCTCACATCCGGATTATGAAAGTGAAAAGAAATGCCAAAGGGGCCATCACAGCAATCACCCACAATAATGCAACGGCTGCGATGGCTCTCTTGTACCATGATGTCATCATCACTGCGGCACGGAAAGTCGACAAAGTAATCATCGACGTTGAGGAGAACAAATCCTGGGAGAGAATCAAGATTCACGCAGTACCGCTCGTAAGGTACATGGGCAAGGGTACACAAGGCTTACAAAAAATGAGCGAGGAATTCCAGGCCGAAAACGAAGGAGTAGCTATGCCCACCCAAGTACAGTGGCTGGCGAACCCCCGCACTATCAGGCAGAGAAGACAGAATGGGGAGATCTCTGCATCGTCGGTGGTGTTTGTTGTGAAAGGGAGCAAAGTGGCACAGAAATTAACGAATGAAGGCATCAAGGCAGTGGGAGTGTTGTACCGCGTCGAGCCATTCACCAACGCTGGCCCTGAAAGTAGGTGCAAGCTGTGCTGTGGATGGGGCCACATTGAGAGCAGGTGCAGTAGCCAGCCGACCTGTGGCTACATCTCAGGCCCACACCGTACCAGCGACCACATTTGCAATGTCGTAGGGTGCAATGCAATGCAGGGCTCACCCTGTGGGCACACACAAGAGATGTGCCCTAATTGCAAAGGAAACCTCATTGCATTCAGCAGCAGGTGCGCAAGAAACACCGAGGCCGCCAAAGCAACACGTGAGAGCAGGAGGCTGGGGCCAACGAGACGAACCACGGCGGGCGAAGCGACGGAGGCGGCAACGGGGACGAACAGAGTGGCGCTTGGAATTAGGGTAACTGCGGGGGCAGAAGGCGGGGGGAGTGAAGAGATGGTGGACGTGAAGGCAGGAGGAGCAGCAGGGGAACCAAGAGACGTCACGATGGCCGAGACTGCCATGGCGACCAGCACGGAAAATGAAACGGGAGCTCCGGTTACCAATGATGAGAGCAGTGCAACACAATTCGCCAGGTCGTACGAGTGGACAATAGCTGCGCTGGAGACGGGTGTAGAACGCAGGGCGGACGTGGTGTGCTTGCAAGAGCCACCAAGAGAAAGAAGAGGATTTGAAATTAACCACACAGCATATGAAATAAGAAAAAGAAAAAGAGTATGGACGGCGGTGCGCAAGGGGAGCGGCCTTGCAGTGGATGAGCGAACGGACCTCAGCAGGGGTGCTAATGACGATGTCATTGTCACTGATGTTCGAACAAGAGAAGAAAAGGTCACAAGGATCGTCAATGTCTACGATCGAATAGACACACAGTTGGGAGAGAGACCAGCGCGGTAACTGAATTGGCAGTGATTCATTCGGCAAGGCAGCACCATCCTAGCTGGAGTCTTCAACGCCCACAGCCGACGATGGGATCCAAGGTGCACTGAGCAGTTGAACGCCATCTGCTGGGAGGACATTATAGTCGAAAACGGATTGGAAATTGGAAACGACGACCGTGCCACTCACTAATGGAAAAGAGAAAACCTCGAAGGCAAGTCAATAATTGATATAACCTTGGCGAATCGACCAATCACGAAGTGGGCAATACTGGCCAAGAACCACGCCACTGGTTCCGACCACGAGGTTATAGAGTGGGAGGTAGACGTGGACAAGCAAGAGGAGTCAAAGCAAGAGCGGGTAGTAGGGTGGAATCTGGCTGCCATGATGGGGGAGGATGAGGAGGCAGCCGAGAAGCAATGGATGGAGGTAGCGAAGGAAAGAGAGCACCTGGATGCCGGATGCACAGTGGACGAAGTTGAGCAGGAGGCCACGTGGTGTCAGGAGGCATTGAGCAAGGTTCTCGATGCCACAGCAAAGAAAGTCAGAATCTGCGCAAAATCGAAGTGGTGGTGGAATTGCGACATCAAGGCGACAAGGAAAATGCTCGGGCGAGAAAAGAGAAGAAATGGACGAACCTCGGAGGGGGCAGCCCAAGCGAAAGCAGAACTGCAGAAGTCTATTCGGAAATCCAAGAGAAAAATGTGGAGTGACTACTTGCAGAACCTCCGAGGAGCTGAGATCTGGAGAGCAGCAAAATATGTCGACCCTCGAGCTGGCGCGACAGTGGAGGCTCTGACGGACAGAGAAGGCAAGCAAGCTAACACCGCCATGGAAAAGGAGGAGATGCTGAGGCTGGAGTCCTTGTTTCTAAATGATGACGACCATTACTACGAGCTACCTCCGGCCGGACGCGCACATACGAGAGTTACTGAGCAAGCAGTCGAGTGGGCCCTATACTCCCAATCAGTGAAGAAAGCACCAGGCCCAGACAAACTGTCCTTCGGAGCCGTTCGCCTGCTCTGCAAGTGGGATAAAGAGAGAGTCATAGGGTTGGCGAAAGCGGCAATTCGCACAGGACGGCATCCAGCAGTCTGGACGCGAGCCAGTGGAGTCGTCATTCGCACGCCCGGCAAGGACGACTACACTAAGCTAAATGCGTACCGCACAATCTCACTGCTCAGCTGCATGGGAAAAGTCGTTGAGAAGGTAGTTGCGGAACTGCTGTCAGAAGAGGCCGAACGGAGGGGGCTACTGAGCGATGGACGATTCGGCAACAGAAAAGGGCGATCAGCCATCGACGCAGCAGCCATCATGGTCGACAGAGCGCATGCAGCATGGGCGAATGGCGACATAACTGGTGTGCTCCTCAAGGATATCAAGGCAGCCTTTCCAAGTGTTACAAAAGGGAGGCTGGTGAACGCAATGAAGGCCAAGCGTATGGATGGAGACCTTATACGATGGACGGAGAGCTTTCTCCCAGAGAGGACGGTAGAGATGATAAGCGAAGGTAATGCCATGGAGAGACACCCAGTGGAAGCAGGGGTTCCGCAGGGCTCACCTGTGTCACCGATCCTCTTTGCAATCTACACCTCAGGACTGATCAAGTGGGTCGAGGAGTATGTCTCAGCCAAAGGTCTCTCGTTTGTGGATAACCTCGGCTGGGTGGTGACTGGAAGCAATGTCAATCGGGTCGTCACGACACTTGAGAGATGCGCAGCAAAAAGCATCGAGTGGGCGAGTCAACGAGGGCTGCAGTTTGACACAGCAAAAACGGAGGCGGCACTGTTTACGCGCAGACGAGGCCACAAGAAGCACCTTCGGCCGAAGCTGACAGCAAAGATAAGAGTCGGAGATGGCTTTATACAATTCAATAAAGGGGCGACACGCTGGCTGGGTGTCTGGATGGACGCGCACCTAACGTTCCAGGAGCACTACAACCGATTTATGAAGAAAGCCAGAGCAGCCGAAGCCAGACTCCGAGCTCTTACAAAGACATATGGGGTTGTTCCAGAGAGTGTGAGAGCCGTCCAAATAGCCTGTGTCCAAGCGGTCGCACTGTATGGGAGCGAGCTCTGGTGGGATCCAAAAGAAGTAGGCAAGCGAGACGACCATCAACTTCTCCTAAATCGACAAGCCAGATCCATTGTGGGTGGGCTGCCCACGACCCCACGGGGGGCACTGATCAGAGAAGCAGGGCTTACACCTGCGCCTGTGATCTTGGACTCCAGACAACAACGATTCACAGCAAGACTGGCAAACGCATGCAGCAGCAAACTACAGGGGCTGCATGAAGACCCCTCTTCCGGTGCACCGATATGCAGAGTTGTCAAGAAAGAGCATGAGCATGGCCGGACAACCGAAGGAATGAGCTGGCCGGCCCCGGGCGATGAACCAGTGGTCAAGACCATTATACTGAATGACGACACCACAGCCAAGAGAGCCGCACAGCGATGGGCAAAAGAGAAGGAAGCCAAAGTTGGAGCCGGAGTGTGGATGTGGTGGACGGATGGATCGCGCTCTGACGATGGCCGAGTGGGAGCCGCAGCAGTGTGCAAACACGGAAACGAATGGTGGACCTGGTGCAGTAATCTAGGCTCTGGACGCATGGAGATCTTTGATGCCGAATTGTGGGCGATCGGACTTGCGCTCGGTGAGACGATCAAGAAGAGAGAACCACTGCAAAGGCATGCAGTGAAGACGACAGCAATCTTCAGCGACTCACCAGCCGCCATTCAACGAACGGCACATCTGGAGCCGGGCCCTGGACAGTGATTAGCGTTACGGATCAATCGAAGGGGCGGGCCCTCCTCGCCCATGGAATCGCAACGGAGATTCACTGGGTCCCGGGGCACTGCGGCATTGCCGGAAACGAGGCAGTGGACCGCCAGGCGAACTTAGCCCGAGATGCGAATGGCAGCAAGGTAATAGAACGGCCATACACCTCGGCTTGAAATAATGCTAGACGGATCTCCGAGGGGAGATCAGCAGCCAAGGCACAGTGGGAGGCCGACACATGCAGTAAGCACTTCGGCTACAGACTGAAGGGCAAGGCAGGCAGTAAGAGACCAATCCCAATGGCAAGCGCAAAGTCATTAGCAACACGATTCTACCGACTAAAATGCGGGCATGCACCTACAGGAGCTTACCTAAAACGGTTTGGACACCGGGAGGACGACAAATACTGGTGGTGCGGAGGGCCGGTGGCCCAGACACGGGAACATCTCCTCCGCCACTTCAGCCGGTGGAAACACCAGCAGCGGGAGCTCTGGAAGAAGGTGGGGAAGGCAACGGGCTGGAAAGCGGGCAGATGTCGGCAGGTACAGATATCTCAGCTGTTTTCCATGGAGATATGTGAGAAGGCGGTGATGGACTTCCTGGCGGCCACAGACGTTGGCAAGTTCCCGCCTACGTGAGGCATGGAGGTCGGTGGTGTCTATATTTTGCTTTTCTTTCGGTATGAGATTTTTTGTTAGGAGCGGTCAGTCATTTACATTTCTTTTCTTTTGTCAGCGGGGATGAAGGGTTGCAGGTGGGAGCTCCGCCATTCAACGGGCTTGCCCGGAGGCGGGGGTGATAAGGGTCCTGTCATACTCTAGCTTGAGTATGACAGGACCCTTATCACCCCCGCCTCCGGGCAAGCCCGTTGAATGGCGGAGCTCCCACCTGCAACCCTTCATCCCCGCTGACAAAAGAAAAGAAATGTAAATGACTGACCGCTCCTAACAAAAAATCTCATACCGAAAGAAAAGCAAAATATAGACACCACCGACCTCCATGCCTCACGTAGGCGGGAACTTGCCAACGTCTGTGGCCGCCAGGAAGTCCATCACCGCCTTCTCACATATCTCCATGGAAAACAGCTGAGATACCTGTACCTTCCGACATATGCCTGCTTTCCAGCCCGTTGCCTTCCCCACCTTCTTCCAGAGCTCCCGCTGCTGGTGTTTCCACCGGCTGCAGTGGCGGAGGAGATGCTCCCGTGTCTGGGCCACCGTCCCTCCGCACCACCAGCACTTGTCGTCCTCCCGGTGTCCAAACCGTTTTAGGTAAGCTCCGGTAGGTGCATGCCCGCATTTTAGTAGGTAGAATCGTGTTGCTAATGACTTTGCGCTTGCCATTGGGATTGGTCTCCTACTGCCTGCCTTGCCCTTCAGTCTGTAGCCGAAGTGCTTACTACATTTGTCGGCCTCCCACTGTGCCTTGGCTGCTGCTCTCCCCTCGGAGATCCGTCTAGCTTTATTTGAAGCCGAGGTGTATGGCCGCTCTATTGCCGTGCTTGCATCGGCATCTCGGGCTAAGTTTGCCTGGCGGTCCGCTTCTTCGTTCCCGGCAATGCCGGAGTGCCCCGGGACCCAATGAATCTCCGTTGCGATTCCATGGGCGAGGAGGGTCCGCGCCCTTCGATTGATCCGTCTCGCTAATCGCTGTCCAGGGCCCGGCTCCAGATCTGCCGTTCGTCGAATGGCGGCTGGTGAGTCGCTGAAGATTGCTGTCGTCTTCACTCCATGCCTTTGCAGTGGTTCTCTCTTCTTGATCGTCTCACCGAGCGCAAGTCCGATCGCCCACAATTCGGCATCAAAGATCTCCATACGTCCAGAGCCTAGATTACTGCACCAGGTCCACCATTCGTTTCCGTGTTTGCACACTGCTGCAGCTCCCACTCGCCCATCGTCAGAGCGCGATCCATCCGTCCACCACATCCACACTCCCGCTCCAACTTTGGCTTCTTTCTCTCTTGCCCATCGCTGCGCGGCTCTCTTGGCTGTGGTGTCGTCATTCAGTATAATGGTCTTGACCACTGGTTCTTCGCCCGGGGCCGGCCAGCTCATTCCTTCGGTTGTCCGGCCCAACAATTGAACTTGTACGAGTTGGAAGGAGGTGTATCCTTAAGATCAGCGTATTGGCTGGATAGAATCCATTGCCTCTTTAGCCAGCGTGTTTAAATTGTATTGGAACTGTTCATAGAGTATGTCATCACATGCCCTTGGGTTAGGGTTGGCAGATCAATTGGTTTTGTTTGTTTTAATCATACTGTATTCACTCTAACTAGAGTATGACAGTGCCAGATTTGTTGTACCGAACTTTCTCTCTCGACTGTCTAAGTCTAAAATGACACGTATGCAAGAACTTAAATCCAAGCGACTCTGCGCTAAAACCTAACCCAAAGCACGTGATAACGAACTCAACAAACCGCTCCAACAAGATTCCCGTTCCCCACTGGACGAGCCGGCTTGGTGGGGATCACCAGCCTCTACCCTTACTCCCTTTCAAAAACCGTGTAGATACAAGAAACTAAAAGGACCAAGAGATAACGAACAATGGTAAATCAAGCCGGTGTGCAATGATAAATTTTACGGGAGGTCATTGGTTATTGCAGCCAGGAGCTGGATGTCAATTATAACTGTAAACTGTTGGCAGCTAGAAGCACAGCTGAAGATAATACCGTGTCAGCTGAGAGAACGAAGTTGACGGGAGCTTAGAACATCCAGAAACGCGGAGACATCTGAACTTAGTTGCTGAGAGCTAGTGCAAGTTATGTGCATGCAGTGAATCTCAGCTGAGAGTTTGGAATGAATTAGATTCGAAAGTTAGGAACTGTGAGGCCGGAGTGGTGTGCAAGCAGGAGGTGGAAGTAAGGGAAATTGAGATAGTATCAGAAGTCGTAATTGATACCGTACCGGGGACTGTAATTGACGTGGCTGGCGGCCTGTTGTGTATAATTTTATTTGTCTTGTCTCCCTTATACTACACATCTATTCCTCTAGAGCTTTGCTTCCCAACTCTTAATTTACACGGTACATCTTGTGTGCCATTTATTTTCCGTTCATGCATGTCACATTAGCAGAGCAAGACGTATATTCTCTACTAATTAACCATTCGGTATCGCTATAGAAAATGATTCTCGTCGGGTATCATCAAGGGTTGCGGACTAAAAGGCCAAGACAACTTGTGCATTACAATTTAGCAGCAGCTGCAGTCGATATTTGTCCACTTTGCAGTGCGCCCCCACGGCAAGATCCTGGCATACTGTATATGCTAACTTATGACCAAACACATCAATCAATGCAATGACCGTGCATGTGCCTAAGGGTTTGCGATAACATCAACCAATAATTACCCTATACAGTCGCGTCCAACAGTTGAGTGGACGCTTGAGTGCAACGCACGAAGAAAACAGCAAATGCATGCTGCTGCATACAGACAACGGCATTTAAATGTGTGATTGGGCCACAACCACAATGCACACACCGTTTTTCTGTCGTTTGCCTAACTAAAAAAGACCTGTGCAATGAGATCAGATCGTCAGCAACAAAGTCCTGTAAGTACATGTGGCCAAGTGAAAAAAGTCATAATTTTCAAGCATTTACCGGTACAAACTATGATCCGATGAACTTGCTACTTTTTGGAACGCCTTTATCAGCCCCTCACCCAGAACTTTGCTGTGCAGCATGCATTGGCCTCTCACGATGCGAAAGATACATATTTTGTTCCAATATTATATGATCACGTTAGAGTGGTCTTATGGTAAATAACGGTTGGCGCGATTCATCACGTAGACCGCCTTGATGCTATTATACGTCTGCGGATTTTTTCCATTATAATCGGAACCTATACCCTCTTTGTTTTTATACCAATTCCATTGAGGCCTATCGAAGAAGACATCTAACTAGAGTATGACAGAGCCATATCTCCTCCGCCTTTGGCTGAGCTGGCTCGATGGCGGAGCTCCCCACCCGCTACCCTTCGTCCCCGCTGACAAAAGAAAAGAGTGCACTGTGCTTATGTAGGTGGTGAAGGGGATTTGGAGTCTCTAGGATTTTCAATTCATATTCCTCAACATGGTAATGTCATGGATTGTTCTAGTCAGTTCGTGGAGGATGTTGCTCCGTGGAGTGACCGGTCAACCCATGGAGTAACTGGGCTCCGTGGACTGACTAGTCAGTTCGGCGAGTGCACACACTCCTTGGGCTGACCAGGTATTTCACGGAGTGCCACATCAACAGTACCTGTTGCAAATATATTTTGGTTTAATTAAGTCTGCGAGTATTGGTCTAATCACCAAGAAATGTATATATGGAACATGCAAAATACATCGCTTTTTCAATTCCCGGTCTTTGATTTACGATGTCTTTAAAATTGATCGAGCAGCATTAAAAACACACTCAAAAAACACCGAAAATCGATGTTTTGCCACAACAATTCAATCAATATTAGAGATATGGCAAATTGGAGACTGGGAGGTGATAGAGCGATGAATTATGCATATAGAGAGATGACAGCGAGGGAGAAGATGACAGCGAGAGCGAAAATTTCAGTGGGAATGAGAATAGTGAGGACGATGAGAACAAGAACTTGTCAGCGGCCCAGGTACCAAATGATGACATCGAGCATAATATAATTGAAGTTGCGCCACGGTGTTGAGAGATGCAGTGATAATTTTCGTCATGAGTCGTGTGCATTATATGCCAGTCAGTTCATGGAACACTGATCTGACTGGTTCATTCGTGGAAGGTGGGACTCCATGAACTGACCAGTCACTCCACGGAGCAACAAACTCCACGAACTGACTAGAACATGGATCATCCTTGCAACTGGTGAGGCCCTTGCGCATGCATGTGAAGCTGCTGCCGCCGCTGCCGCAGGCTGCACACATACTTACTGACTGGTACGACCAACCAATAGCAAGAACAGAATGACTACCTACATGAGTTGTAGCAACGCACCATGTGCAAGCGGTTCTTCACACTGAACACAGCCAACCGAACGTCGACACATCGATATCTACAGAATGAGGGACACATGTTTGCCTACGCACTCTATGCGATCGATCCTAACAACTACCGATCATACATACCATTAATTACCAATTTCCACATCACAGAGAGATGTATGTAAATCCTGAGCTTCTCAGTCAGCCTGACTACCACCCCTAGCGACTTATCACCAACCCAGCGGCAGCGGCACCAACAGCCACAGAATCGAGCACTCATCAGCCTCGCCACCACCACCAGCCACAAAATGACTGACAATATACAAACCAACTACCCGAACTCCCCGAACTCCCAAGACAATAGTTTCGGAGGGGCAAATATGTCCAGCATCCAGCCCTTGTACGAGTGAGTTTCCCTCGAACATACATGAAGCGAAGATGTTTTGCCACTGATGGATATGTGTGGTGGCATAGTCCTACTCAATCACATTTAAAGTTAGCTAACCAGTACAAAAGCAACAACGGAAGCAACAGCGTTCGCGGAAACAACAACGGAAACATCTTTGACGGAAACAACAACATTAACGGAAACAACAATAAAATCTATAACGGGTGAGTCTCTCTCGAACCTACACGAAGCGAAGATGTTTTGCTAGTGATGGATGTGTGGTGACATGGCCCTGCTTGATCGCATTTAGGGTTGGCTAACCGAAGCACACTGGCAGATCCAAAAGTAAGTGACTTTGTTGAGTCGACAAGACGCTAACTTCGATCTGACTTCGAGCCTTCAGACCTCAAGTTGAAATGCCTGCAAAGTCTCTACCGCTACAGTCCAGATTATGAGTCCCACAAGAACAGAAACCTACCACAAGTGCCAGGAACGCTTAAATGGTTCCTCAACCATGACAGTACCAACGCTGGCGGGAAGAACAGAACTCAAGCTTTTTGTGGGTATCGGCGAATCCGGGATGTGGGAAATCTGTGTTGGCAGCATTCCTGGTCGACAAACTCAAGCAATCAGAACCATCCAGCACTGCTGTCTGCTTTTTCTTCTTCAAAGATGACAAAGAAAGACAGAAAAATGCGTCATTTGCTCTTTCAGCACTACTGCACCAGCTCTTCACAACGAAGCGATCCCTCATCCAACACGCCATGAAAGAGTTCGAGGATAAGGGCGAGGAATTTACGAAGGAATTGAACACATTATGGTGTATCTTCACCGCAGCAACAACAGACCCGGACTGCGGCGATGTCATTTGTATCATCGACGGTTTGGACGAATGCGAGGAACCGACTAGAGACGAACTTGTTGAGCGTTTAGTCAGATTTTACACGCTAGCCAACCGCAGCATATACAAGCCGTTTCTGAAATGCATTCTCACCAGTCGCCCAAAAGGCTCGATCGAAAAACAACTCGAAAACCTTCCAAGACTGAAAGCGGAGGAGGAAACAAATGCTATCAACGCTGACATCGAGCTTTTTATCGACGCTGGAGTTGAAAAACTGGGGACCAAGTGGAAACTCGATCAAGACGTACGAACAACTCTTCAACATCAGCTCAGCCAAAGCGCGGATCAAACATTCATTTGGGTGTCCCTTGTCCTCAAATTGCTCGAAAGCAATCCGGCGCCCTTCAACGACAAATTTTTAAAAATCATCCTCAACCAGCCACGTGGCCTGGACAAAGATGTGAAGGATATAGACGGGCGGTCTCCATTAGATGTGGCAGTCAGGAACGGTCATGAGATGGTGGTAAAGCAGTTGATGAAGCTAGGAGCTGTGAAAATGGCTAATGCTGCCAGAAAAGGTCATACGGCGGTAGTGAAGATGTTAATGGAGATGGGCGCCGACAAAGAAGCAAATGATAACGACGGGAACAATCCTCTGATTTTAGCAGCCTGGAACGGTCATGAGGCGGTGGCGAAGCTGCTAGTGGAGATGGGGGCGGACAAAGAAGCGAGAAATAATTATGGGTTGTCACCGTTGCATGCGGCTGCCAGTAAGGGTCATGCGGCGGTGGTGAAGTTGCTAGTAGAGATGGGCGCCGACAATGAAGCGAGAAATAATCAAGGGCGGTCTCCGATGGCTAACGCTGCCGGTAACGGTCATGCAGCGGTGGTAAAGATGTTAGTGCAGATGGGCGCCGACAAAGAAGCAAATGATAACGACGGGAACAATCCTCTGATTTTAGCAGCCTGGAACGGTCATGAGGGGGTGGCGAAGCTGCTAGTGGAGATGGGGGCGGACAAAGAAGCGAGAAATGATTATGGGTTGTCACCGTTGCATGCGGCTGCCAGTGAGGGTCATGCGGCGGTGGTGAAGTTGCTAGTAGAGATGGGCGCCGACAATGAAGCGAGAAATAATCTAGGGCGGTCTCCGATGGCTAACGCTGCCGGTAACGGTCATGCAGCGGTGGTAAAGATGTTAGTGCAGATGGGCGCCGACAAAGAAGCAAATGATAACGACGGGAACAATCCTCTGATTTTAGCAGCCTGGAACGGTCATGAGGGGGTGGCGAAGCTGCTAGTGGAGATGGGGGCGGACAAAGAAGCGAGAAATAATTATGGGTTGTCACCGTTGCATGCGGCTGCCAGTGAGGGTCATGCGGCGGTGGTGAAGTTGCTAGTAGAGATGGGCGCCGACAATGAAGCGAGAAATAATCTAGGGCGGTCTCCGATGGCTAACGCTGCCGGTAACGGTCATGCAGCGGTGGTAAAGATGTTAGTGGAGATGGGCGTTGACAAAGAAGCAAATGATAACGACGGGGACAATCCTCTGATTTTAGCAGCCTGGAACGGTCATGAGGCGGTGGCGAAGCTGCCAGTGGAGATGGGGGCCGACAAAGACTGCAAAAATAATCACGGGAAGACTGCGATGGATCTGGCGTCTCCAAGATACATGAGGCGGTGGTGAGGTTACTAGAACAGTAGGGTGCAGCTTTACCGTAAGGTAAGCTCACACCTCCCATTTTACGAATTTACTGTCTGACAACTATTATTGCTGACAAGTTTATCATTTATGCCTTTAATATAGCAACGATGGACGTCATCTAATTAATGGATATTTGGTGGGTTCGAATATGTGTGCTTAGCGCTGCGCGCTCTTCACATGTCGTGTTCTGTTATGTCTCTCTGTCCAACCTTATTTTAACTATCATTTCACTACTTCATGGACTTTTCTATAACGGTCAGCATACGCAATGTGTGATGTGGCTCTAGACAGGTCTCGGCCTCATACTCATTGGATCGATCAGTGTTGTTTCTACCACATATATATACATGTGTAACGGTAAAACAATCGGCTTATTTCGGTTTGTTTAATCATACTGTATTCACTCTATTTCTGGGAAATCTGACTCGGAGATCTGCTGTCCCCAAGACCCAAATCATCAGCATCAAGCATGTACCTTCAATTATAATCCTGAACACCATGGCCTTGGAACACCGTGAGACTGAGAGCGTTGCAGGTGGCGGTAGCGTAGCCGGAGGAGTCCATGGTAGTAAGCATTGGTATGCAAGGCGATCGACGTCATGATTCGGACAGAATAAGCTTTCGGCTATAAGTTTAGATCATGATTTCGCAGGCCGTACGTCATCGCACTATTAAATGGTGTAAGGTTCTGGAGCCTCCGGGAGCGCCGGTGCAATCTTCAGGACCCTCTGGGAGCGCTGGGATGATTCTGCATCATGAAAAACTTGTTTGTGCTCGAGCGCAACCACCAATGCGCTTGAGTAGAAGTGGTATGGGGACATAGGTACTTGAAACTGTAGTTTGTATTGATATCTATCTACTGTGTATACACGGTCGGATGAATACAAGGGGAGACGGGGCCATGCTTGATGAGAGACGGCTCTCAAGCGAGCGTGGAGATGAACGAGATGGCTCTCAGGCGGGCTTGGAGAGATGGGGTTGATGAGAGACGGCTGTTAAGAGGGTTTGGGGAGAGATCGCTTGGAAGCCGGATTCAGAGAGCAAGGGCCAGAGAGAACACAAGTTAATTGGTGCGCGACCTGGCTCGGGAAGCCGGAAAGAGAGGAGAGAGGCTGCACCAACGGTGCTCGGCAACATGTGAATACATGGGATCCATTGGAGTTGGTCGCTGGAGTGCGTCGCTGGAGTGCGTCGCTGGAGTCAGTCGCTGAAATCGGTTGCAGAGAGCGAGGGCCTGACAGAACGCGAGTTTAATTGGTGCTAGGACTGGCTAGGGAGATGTTAACCCACGATCGGGAAACCGAGCGGAGGACATGACTTGGAAAGAGAGAGAGGGGGCGCACGTACGGTGCTCGGTAGCGAGTGCAAGTAGAGGGAGTCGGTCGCTGAAGCTGGCTGCTAAGACGAGGGCCACACGGTGTAACAGAGTGATCGATGGAGCAAGGATGGATGTGAGCTGGCTCTAGATGTCATCTGACTGTTGACTGGCGATGCGTGGGGGGGACTTAACTGTAGATGGGACGACGTTGAGAGAGGAGATGGAGATGTACGAGAAGGAATGCGGGAGAAGATGAATGAGAGAGCTGGAGTGTGGACTCATACGCAAAAACTAGGCCTCGATTAGGTATGTTGAGCCCGTCCTCTCGTCTAATCTCAAACCTCCTAACCCAAAATTGTATGCCAAACGCAAATTAGTGGTGCGATTTCGGCCTTCCTAGCCATATATGGCTTAGCCCAGCGACTGTCAGACAAGAATACGAATGCAACTTACCGAATTGAGACTTGGTTTCTCGCATACGAATCCTTGCTCCCAGAGCTTCTCTCCCTTCTTGCTCGTCCATCTCCATCTCCATCTCCATCTCCATCACCTCTCTCAACCTCGTCCCATCTACAGTTAAGTTCCCCCCCTCAGCATTGCCAGTCAACAGCCAGATGACATCTAGGGCCAGCTCTCATCCATCCTCGCTCCATCGATCACTCTCTTACACCGTGTGGCCCTCGTCTCAGCAGCGAGCTTCAGTGACCGACTCCCGTACATGCAGCCCCTCTCCTCTCTTTCGAAGTCAAGTCCTCCACTCGGCTTCCCGTCCGTGGTTTAACATCTCCCTAGCCAGGCCTTGCACCAATTATACTCGCGTTCTGTCAGGCCCTCGCTCTCTGCAACCGACCAACTCCAGCGACCAACTCCATCCCATGTATGCACATGCTGCCGAGCACCGTTGGTACAGCCTCTCCCCTCTCTTTCCAAGTCAAGTCCTCCACTCGGCTTCCCGACTGTGGGTTAACATCTCCTGAGCCAGGTCGCGCATCAATTAACTTGTGTTCTGTCTGGCCCTCGCTCTCTGCATCCGGCTTCGGAGCGATCTCTCCCCAAACCCTCCTAAGAGCTATCTCTCATCAACCCCGTCTCTCATCAACCAATCTCTCCAAGCCCGCTTGAAAGCCATCTCGTTCATCTCTCTGCGCGGCTACCGCTCTCTGCAGCCGATTTCAGCGGAGAACCGTACTATCTCGCTGCACGTTTAAAATCCGAAGTCTTGGGAAAACCGAAACAGCGAAATTAGTGAACAACCACGGCAGTAATCGACAAACAGACACCGGCAATCGATTCCTAGCCTCGAATTGACCCTGGGACGATATTCCAGGTACCTCTGGATTGTCCGAGGAGGTTTGGGCACTTCGACAACGAAGTGAGCACGCGTCCGCAATGCGACGATCAAATTAGACCACGAACGATGACAACCATGGGAGGAGAGAGCCCCACTAATGTAGCAGTTGAGGAGAAAGGCGCATCGACTCAGCAAGGAGACATGGAGATGGAGGGAGCACAAGGAGTAGAAGCATCGAATGTAGGATGTACGTTCGTAGCTAGTCACGTGTGCGGCTCAACTCTGTGTATACATAGATCGTGACACTTAGAGAATAGACACTACGCTTCTAGCACACCACATCGAATGGCACTACCGGCGATGTGTCGATGACAGGCTTCGCCCCTATGTTTGCGGCCGCTGCCGAGCTGCTTGAGCATAATGAGAACGGGAAGAGGCCAAGGAGCCAGGCTCCGAAGGCCCCTGGACATTGGAGGAGCCGCATGGAAAGGACTGTTTGACAGGAGGCACAGAAGTTAACGCAACTGCACCGATCCGTTGAAAACTTAGCAAACTCGTTGGAAGCCTATGCAGCACGCGAAGAGGCACAATGGCTAGGAGTAAGGACGTGGACTGAAGAAAGAGAGGAAAAGTGGGACTTCCACCACAAGGACTATATACTGTGGGCGGCAGGCATCACAAACACTATTGCGGAGCTCTTGAAAGCAGCAGCATCAGACCAGGCAGCGAGAGAGAGTTGGCGGTTGAGCGCAGCGCCAATGACCATCAACAGGTCATGACCAGTTGGAGAATGGCGATGGACGTGAGATATGTGGAAACCAAAAATCAGATGCAGGCATTGAACGACAAGCTCGATAGACTTGGCGAACAGCACAGGAAAGAGAAGAAAAGCCAAATGACACAGTGATGAGCCAAATGGCAGAAGTACTGTGGGAAAAGATCTGTACGATCTCTAAGGCCAAACAAAAGCAGAACGGCGAGGGGAGGATGGCAGGGAGGAGAGCAGAGAGAGGAGAAGACAAGAAGAAAGGGCAATCGATTGGGAAGCAGCCAGGGAAAGGAGCAAATCCGAAGGGATGAGCAGAAAGCCCTAGGGATTACCGACATGGAAATTGATGAAAACGATGAACAGCAGGCCAGGGTAGAGGAGCAAGTTGAAGTGGCCTTGGAAATAGAAATCGAGAGTCAGGGACTACAAGACTCTAGGCATGCCCCCGAGATAGCGCCAGGTGGATTTGGACCAGTCGAAGTAGGGACCCCAGGCCCCTCAACAGCAGCAACGACAATGGCAACAACGTCAATGGCAAAACCGATGATCATTCAGCTCAGGGGAAATGCCAAACCAACACTGATAGCAGTACCAGAGGTCCGAAAGTCAAAGGCACCGGAGAATGCTCCTAAGGGGCCAAAGGCGGATATTAGAGAAAATGTGGGATCCAAGCCGGCTAAGGGACTGACAACGGGCCCCCCCAAGAAACACCCACAAAAGCAGACTGAGGTCAGAAAGCCGACGTATGCGGAGAAGGTAGTAGCATTGGCGACAGGACAAAACAAGAAGGATGATGAGGGCTTTCAAACCGGGGGAAAGAAGCAGGCCCAGAAGGCGGCAAGCATAGAAGAAAGTTGTTTGGAGCCCATCCCAATCATCAAAAACAGAATGGAAATCATATGAATCACATTCAACAGGAACAACGGCCTCTCTGTTTCCCTGGGGAGAGATGTGGAAATAGCGCTGGCAGTCAATATCGCACTGCACACAAACCAAGTCCCAGCACATATCAGGATCATGCGCATCTCGACAAACGTGAGAGGGTCGATCACAGTATTGGCCACCGAAAAGGTATTTGCGGAAATGGTAGTCGCGTTCAAGGAGATTGTTGTCACAGCAGCAAGAAAGATAGACCAGGGCATCATCAATGTGTAGGCAAATGAAATCTCGGAGAGAGTGAAGATGCGCGGCATCAGGTTCGATCAGTACTTGGCAATGAGGTTAGGGGGACTGGAGAAGTTGCGGCGAGAAATTCAGGCCGAGAATGAAGGAGTTATTATCCCTATGGCGATCGGGTGGCTAGAAAGGACGGCGGATGTAAAAGAGAGGAGAAACAGCGGGGAGAAACAGGCGTCGTCGGTGGTGTTTGCCATAAAGGGAACGAAGGTAGCACAAAGATGATTGGACAAAGGACTGAGGGCGGCGGGGCTGTGGCATGAGGTGGAAAGAAATGTTGTTCTAGTCAGTTCGTGGAGTTTGTTGCTCCGTGGAGTGACTGGTCGGTTCATGGAGTCCTACCTTTCCCGAATGAACCAGTCAGATCACGGATCCATGAACTAACCAGTGCCAATTATGCTCAACAAAATTAACAGTTACTCCAATCGCAAAGTTATGTATACATGAATATTCATAATTCATTGCTCTTCTAACTGCCGGTCCCCAATTTACCATATCTCTAATATTGATAGAATGGTGTGGAAAAACATCAATTTTCGGCGGTTTTTTAGGTGTGTTTTTAAAGCCGCTCTATCAATTTTTAAGATATTGTAACTCAAAGACCGGGAATTGAAAGAGTAATGTATTTTGCATGTTACATATATATATCTCTTTGTGATTGGACAAATATTCACAGACTTAATTAGACCGACATTTTGTCATTTTTGTCTGTCCAGCCATCGCTCCATGAAGTGACTGGTCAGTTCACGGAGTTGTGGTAGACTCCATGAAGTGACCGGTCAGTTCATGGAGCCCAGTTACTCCATGGGTTGACCGGTCACTCCACGGAGCAACATCCTCCACGAACTGACTAGAACAAATGTCAACACAGGCTGGGACACATTTTGCGAGAGTTGCTGCGGATGGGGTAACCACGTTTCGAAGTGCGGAAGGCTAGGAATGACCAGATGCATGGTGTGTGCGGGGGACCGGAACGCTGTTAAATACGGCCTCAATTAAGTCTTGGCAAAACGGAAATCGCAAAATAAGTCGTCAACCACAGCAGTAACCGTAAAAAGGATACTGGAAATCGATTCCTAGCATTGAATTGACCCCGGCACGACACTCCCAGCACCTCCAGACCATCGGAAGAGGTTGGGCACTTCGCCAACAGAGCAAGCACGCGTCCGCAACACAACAACCAAGCCAGGCACGATGGCGACCACCGGAAGAGAGAGCCCCACCAGGGTAGCAAATGAGGCGATTGGAGCACCAGCGCAGCGAGGAGACACAAATGTCGAGGGAGCTGCAGGAGTAGTAGCGGTGCATGGCACACCTGGCGACGCATCGATGACACCTGTCGCCCCCACGACCACGAGCGCGACCGCGGCTGAGCCGCTGGAGCGCAACGAAAAAGGGAAGAGACTGAGGAGCGAGAGCCCAGAGGTCTCGAGGGCTCTGGGGGACAGGAGGAGCCGCATGGAAAGGACGGTTCGACAGCAGGCACAGGAGCTGGCGCAACTGCACCAAACCGCCAGGCAATTAACAAACTTGTTTGAAGCTCACGCAGCACGCGAAGAGGTACAATGGGCAGGAGTGAAGGCGTGGATGGAAGAGCGAGAGGGGAAGTGGGAGTTCAGCCATGAGGAGAATGTGCTGTGGGCAGCAGACAGCTCAAACATGGTTGCAGAGATCACGAACGGACAAAGGCGGGAAGTTCAGAGGGCGATTGAGGAAGTCAAGGGAATCACAGATATGGAGTTGGAAATTAATCCGGATGCGATGGAGTAAGTCCAGACACTGACGGAGAGAGTCATGAGCGAGGAGATGAACACACAGAGACCACAGATGGAGGCCTCAAGGCATGCACTGATGATTGCCCCAGGGGGAAAGGCCATAGCAATCACACCAGCGGTACCGATTGTCATGAGCACACCGCGAGCGATTCAGTTGAAAGGTCAAGACAAACCGACATTGATCACTCCACCGAAGAACGGCAATGCACCGAGTAATGCGCCCAAGGGCCCGAGAACTGAGGCCAAAGTGGAAAAGGAGCCGGAGAGGAAGCAGCCGAAGCAACAACAGCAACAGCAACAGCAACAACCGAAGGAACCGACGTATGCTGAGAAGCGGCAATGTCGGCCAAAGGACGAAATAAAACAGAAGGGGAGTTCCAGGTCGTCAAAAGAAGAAAGAAGAACACGGAGGAGGAAAAAACGAACCGGAGAGCATGAAAATTATCCCAATAACATAAACACGATGGAGAACAGGAGAGTTACATCCAGGAGAACAATGCACTCCCATACTCACAGAAGAAGGTCGTCGAGATCATGTCAGCGATTAACATTGCATTACATGCAGCAGGTGCCCCGTATCACATTAGGATGACGGACATCACAACCGACGTTTGAGGAACGATCACGGCTCTAGCCGGCCCAATGTATCAGCGGACATGCTGGTGGCATGGAAAGAGATAGTGGAAAATGCAGCCAGGCGCATCAATCAGGGGATCATCAACATTGGGAAAAATGAGACGTGGAAGCAAGTGAAGATGCATGGGATCAGTTTCAACCAATATGCAGCACGGAAGTCGGGAGGCCTGGACATACTCAGGCGAGAAATTGAGGCAGAAAACGAAGGAGTAGTTATTCTGATGGCTATTCATTTGTTAGGGAGGCCCACAGACGTTAAGGAGAAGAGGAAGAGCGGGGAGAAGCAGGCAACCTCAGTGGTCTTTTCGATCAAAGGGAAGAAGATGGCACAGAAGTGCTTAGAGACAGGATTGAGGGTGGTGGGAGTGTGGCACAAAGTGGAGAGATACATTCGCGCTGGACCAGATACTTTCTGCGAAAGCTGCTGCGGGTGGGGACACCATGTTTCGATGTGCGGCAGAGTGGCAATGGTGAGATGTATGCTGTGCGCCGGAACACACAAAACGGAAGATCACGAGTGTGATGTAGGGGATGCAAGGCCAGGAAGGGCCAGAATTGCACACATAACGACGACAAATGCGCCAACTGCAAAGGAAACCACATCGCGAAGAGCAATGTGTGCCCCAAAAACAGGAGGCAATCCAGAAGGCTAAGGAGGAGAGGACTAATTGGAGAGAGAGAGTCAGAGGAGGAAAGAACATTCCCCAAAGCCAAGAAGTACCGAAGGAAAAGGAGGATGGGGCCCCGGCCACAGAGGAAGCAGAGAAGAAGACAGGAGAAAGCCAAAAAGACAAAGGCAAAGAGGAGATCCAAGTTCCGGCAACGCAGCAGGGTCAGAAGAGTCCATCCCCGAGACGCAATGGTGAAAGTCCTACAAGCAAATTGCGGGAAGGCGAAGGATAGTACGTTCCTGGCGCTAGAAAAGGGTGTGGAAAGAGGGGCAGATTTGGTGGTAATGCAAGAGCCGTATCAGGGAAAAGGAAAGAGGAGGAGTACCAAATTAGCCATCCGGCTTTCAGACTGATAAGAGGGAAGAGAACCATGACCGCAGTGAGAGTGGACACGACATTGTGGTCGACGAATTAGGGGACTTGGAGGCCGAGGGGACATACAGGCTTTTGACGTCACCAACAAGAGAGGAGTCAAGGTCAGAATCGTCAATGTCTATGACCAAACACTCCAAGAAGATAACGACAGACCATCAGCCCGACCAGCGAGGGAGGCGAGATGGGATGAAATGATCGCCAAGGGCAACGTGGTAGTCTGTGGGGATTTCAACGCTCACAGCCCATGGTGGAACAGCGGGTGCAGTCAAAGAAGGAGTGCTAGTTTCTTGGAAAACCTCATTTTAAAACACGATAGAAATAATCAACGATGGTCAGCCGACCAGAGTTGCATGGAAAAACAACGAGCTGATCGAGTCGATAATTGATGTCACGCTAGTAAGAGGGTGAGGTGACGAATGCTTCGGCGAGAACAATGTCAGAGGACGAAGAAGAGATATAGGGTCGGACCATAAGATGATCGAAATAGAGTGGGGGAGAAAATCGGAGGATGGTACGAACCACGAAGTGATTGCGTGGAACATCGACGAAATTGAAGAGGAGGATTAAAGGAGATGAAGAAGAGCTGGGGCGAATGGAGCAGAAGCAGGAAGACTTTGTCGGAAGAAAGCACGATCCAAGAGCTGGAGGACGAAGCGAAGGTGATAAAAAACGAAGTCACCAGGGTGCTGAGTCAGAAGGCAAAGCAAGTCAGAATATGTGCAAGATCCAAGAAGTGGTGGAATGCCAGGATAGCGGAGAACAGGAAAATCTTGGGGTTCATGAAGAGAGAAAGAAGAGGAGGCAGAACCAACCACGCATCCGTCAAGGCAGCAAGGAAGGAACTGCGAAAAGCAATCAGAGAGAGCAAGCGAGAGTGCTGGAACACCTTTGTGCAAGAGGCGGAAGGAGACAAGGTGTGGAGGGCGCTAAAGTATACTGGAAAGCAGGGAGAACTTACGGTTAAGGCTCTGCAGAAACGAGAAGGGGGGTTGGCGACTCCTGGAGCGAAAAAGCGGAGCTGATAAAAGAGGTCGGGTTCCCAAAACCATTGCCAGGAATGAGAAGAAGGCGAAGGAGGAGGGGGGAGAGACCTACCTGGAGATCACCGAAGAAGAGGTCAAGGAAGCTATCTATACACAGAGCGTCAAGAAAGCGCCAGGACCAGAAAATTAACTTCAAGTAATAAGACTGCTGTGGGAGTGGGATGCGAGCAGAATAGTAGCCTTAGTGAAAACGACAATACGGTTAGGACATCATCCGAAGGAATGGAAGACGGTCACAGGAGTAGTGATACCCAAGCCGGGAAAGCCAGATTATCATCAAGCGAAGGCGTATAGGGTTATCGCACTCGAGAATTGCTTAGGAAAAGTGGTCAAAAAGTGGTGGCAACGAGAATCTCAGAGGAGTGCGAGAGGAGAGGACTGCTACACGACGGCCAGTTTGGATGCAGAAAAAGAAGATCAGCGGTTGATGCGGTGGGAATGATGGTGAAAGAGTGCAAGAAGCGTGGAGGAGGGGAATATCGCCTCAGCCATACTGATGGACGTCAAGGGAGCCTTCCCGAGCGTCGCGAAAGGGAACTTGATCCAGATAATGGAAGACATGAAATTTGAAGCAGACCTGTGCAGGTGGGTGGAGAGCTTCATGTCTGACAGAAAAGTAAAAATAAAGATGGACGGAAGGACGGGAGAAGTGATGGATGTCGAAACAGGAGTACCGCAGGGATCCCCGACTTCACCGATTCTGTTCGCAATATACATCGCCGGCCTCTTCAAGAAAGCAGAAAAAGAAGCGCCGGAAGTCACAACGTTATCCTTCGTGGACGATGTCGCCTGGGTGGTGGAAGGGAAGGACATCAACCAGTGCACAAGCTACATGCGAAGATGTGCAAGGAGAGCTACGCAGTGGGCGGAGATGAACGCCGTCCAGTTCGACATAGCGAAAACAGAAGCAGTCTTGTTCTCGAAGAAAAGGAACCACCAAGGAAGTAAGGTCAGATGAGGATCCAGGTGGACGAGAACAACTCGATATCGTTCAATTCGAAACCGACGAGATGGCTAGGGGTGTGGATGGACAGAAATTGAACTTCCAACACCACCACGAAGTCGTCATGACCAAAGCAAAGAAGGCGCAGGGAGAATCAAAGGAATAACCGGAAGACTCGGACTCAGACCAGAAAATGCAAAGAAGGTCCAGATAGCTGCAGTTCAGTCCGTGGCGTTGTATGGGTCAGAACTGTGGTGGGATGGACATAGGACGCGAACACGAACTCCAAAAACTGGTCAACGAATCGGCAAGAAGGGTTACTGGAATGTTCAAGTCAACACCGACGGTTCCGTTACTTAAGGAAGCAGGACTGAGACCGGCGATATCACTACTCAATAATCGGAGGAGACGATTCGCCAAAAGATTAGCCGAAATGCCAGACCAGGCAGGAGGAGGGGCGTTGGTGGAGGGAGAGTCAACGCTGGCAGTAAGGCTGAGAAAAGACTTAGGGGTAGAAGGGAAGAGAGAAACGAACTTCTTACCCATCAACCACAGAGAGCGGAAGCGAAAGTGTACGTCCTGGAAAAGAAGGAAGCGCTGAAGGTCGCTCAAATACAGACGAAGGCCTAATTCTTTGGACGGACGGATCAAGGCTAGAAGACGGAAGAGTCGGGTGTGCCGTGGTATGGAAGGAGGGAGAAGAATTGGGAAGCGGAGCGACACTACCTGGGAAAGAAGAAAGAAGTTTTCGACGCTGAAGTATACGCCATCGAAAGGGGCCTACGGAAAGCGGCAGAAATGCTACCCACGACAGGAGACTCGAAGGTGGTTATCTTTTCGGACTCAGTCACTGCAATACAACGGGTGCAAGACGACAAGCTAGGCCCTGGACAGCGGATGGCCAAAAACGCAGTTGAGTGGAACAACAAATCGTGGGAACGGGAGTGGAAATAGAGTACCGGTGGGTACCATCTCACGAAGGAGTTGAAGGAAATGAAAGCCGATGAACAAGCGAAAGCAGCCGCGGAAAGAGTGGAGGGCACGCTGGAGCTTGTGAAAGGATACAAAGGGTGGTCGATGGCAAAGGTGCAGAGAAGGGTCACGGAAGCCAAGTGGAGCGAAACTGAAAAGTGGTGGAGGCAAAGTTCAACGGCAAAAAGGGGGGTACAGAATGAATAAAAAAAGAGAGGATGAGCAAGCTGTTGGGCGAAACCAAGAAAGCGTCGCGGGAAGGTTTCTCCAGTTAAAAGTGGGACACGCGCTGACAGGAGTTTATCTGGAACGCATTAAGAAGAAAGAAAGCAAAGAGTGCTGGTGGTGTGGACACTCGACGCAGACAGTAGACCACTTGTTCAAGTGGTGCAAGAAGTGGAGGCGGCAGCAGGATACTCTGTGGGAAAGTTGCGGAAGAAGTGTAAGATGAAGGAGAGGGGCACAGTGCCGATGGCGCAGTGTTCGATACAGAAGAAGCAGAAAAGGCAATGTTGAAGTTTTTAACGGATACCGATGTCGGAAGAGTTACGGAGGCTTAGGGGGGATGGGCAGGCAGGGAATGAGGAGGGGGGGAAAGATGTGTTCAGTTCAAAGAGAAGGGAAGAGGAGAAAGGGATGATATGACTTTGCTCAAAGAGACAAGAAGGGACACCTGACGGTCACACTGGAGAAGTATCTAGGAAAAGGATTAGATTATGTCATGGCCGCAAGCGGCCGAATACAGTATGATTGAAACAAAAAAATGGTGTGTGCGGGAACCCACAAAACAGAGGAATACCAGTGCGATGTGGTGGGGTGCAAGGCCAAGAAGGGCCAAAACTGCACTCATAACCAAGACCAGTGCACGAACTGCAAAGGAAGCTATATCGCCAAAAGCAATTCGTGCTCAAAGAATCAGGCAGCAATGAAGTTGGCGAAGGAAGAAAGGACAACCTGGAAGGAGAGGTTAAAAGGAGGAAGATCCAACGCCAGAAGCCAAGAAGAACCGAAGCAAAAAGAAGATAAGGCACCACCCAC